>ML334689.1:0-16521 GCA_005239505.1 Nicotiana paniculata
TATGAAAAAATGCTTGAGAATTTAACAAGAAGAAAAGTTTGAACGGGAGTTAGAATATTTTTTTAATGGATTTTTATGAAATTGTCACGACCCCAGTTTGCCCTCCATGAACATGTCGTGATGGCACCTAGTCCCTATAACTAGGTAAGCCTAACAATGCGGAAAACAACATAACTTGTGGAATAATTAACTAAAACTGAACAACTAAAGAAAGACTGTATATAAATGCCGCTTGGAATACACAACCCAAAATTGCGGAAGTCTACAATATTATCCCAAAACCCGGAAACTCACGGGAAACACAGGCTAACAGAAATATACTACACTGCTCTAACTCCAGAATGTCTAAACAACTGAAAGGAAGGAAAAGCTTTCCACTAAAGATGGAATAAGATAGAGACTCCTACTCTGCGGACGCGGCAGATGTACCTCGAAGTCTCTGCTAGATCTCTCAACCTCGAGGATAGTGCGCCTGGGTGGAGGTACCTGGATCTGCACATGAAAAACATGCGCAGAAGGGGCATGAGTACACCACAACGGTACTCAGTAAGTGCCAAGCCTAACCTCGGTCGGGTAGTGACGAGGAAGGTTAGGGCCCTACTGAGGCTAAACAATATAATAGGAATTTACGGTATGAAAATAGATAGTAATAATGAGTACAGTAGTGAAATAAGACAGGTCAAACAAAGCACTAACAAAAACACAAGAACAGAGTAAACACGGAACATGTACAGCTCAATAACAATGGTAACAATGAGGATCTCCCAGGATACCGTCCTGTAGTCCTTTTCTCAACTGTCCAGTGGACCTCCCGGGATACCGTTCCGTAGTCCATCATATGTATATCCGAAGGATCTCCCGAGATACCATCCCGTAGTCCTTTTATCAATGTGTAGGGGGATCTATGGGAAATCGAACCCGCAGTCCCAAAGTAAATATGCAGGGGGATCTATCGGGAATCTAACCCGCAGTACCAAAGTAAATGTGCAGGGGGATCTATCGGGAATCTAACCTGCAGTTCCAAATTAAACAAACAAGGGGGGGAGCTACCGGAATCCCACATCCGTAGTCCCAATGTAAGTACGCAGCCACAACAAGAAGATATTCGGAAATAGAGTGCAAAGAAAAATACAAGGCAACAAGTAGTTCTAGCCTAACACGCTTCACGTAGTACAATCAAAGCAACTTAAGCAAATAGGCAATTCAAGTCAACTAGCCATGCTTTTCTAAAATAACATAGGCTATAATTGCAAGTAGAATAAAACAGGTAAGAAGAAACTCAGTCAAAGTATTTAAAGTTAAAACCGGATTTTCAACAATTATCACAAGTACGCGCTCGTCACCTCACGTACAAGGCATTCAATTACCAATTATCACATCATACGGGAAAGGTCCCCCACACAAGGTTAGACAAGCCACTTACCTCGAACCGGCTCAAAAATCAACTCGAAACCACATGTTTGCCACGAGTATCTGACTCCAAATGGCCCAAATCTATTCAAATCAATTTTATATCATAAATAACATCTCAAGAAACTGATTCTACTATTAAATTCAAAGTTACGGCGCGAAAGTAGGTAAAATGACCAAAATGCCCCTCAGGCCAGCATCTTGGAACCGGAAAAATTTTACAGTTTCAGAACCCTCGTACTCTCACGAGTCTACCCATATAAAAATCTCTCAAATCGGAGGTCAATCACCCACTCAAACGTCAATTTTAGAAAAACCTAAGTTCTACCCAAAACACCCAATTTCACCCATGGAAATCTTTGATTTTAAGTTGAAAACATGTTAAATGATGTTAATGATTGAAATAATTGAGTAAAAACCAACTTACAAATGATTTGGAAGAAGTCTTGTTCTTGGAAAAATCGTCTAAGTGTGTTTGAGTTTGAGAAAATAAGAAAAATGGAGTCAAAATTCGGTTTAAGTGCATTGCAGGCCACTGGTTGGCATGGGAATTGCGAACTGGGGTTCGCAATTGCGAACCCTTCAGAAATTCCCAGTTTTTGCATTTGCGATCCATATGTCGCATTTGCGACCTCAGGCAGAAGAAGGAAGTTCGCATTTCCGATGGCACACGTCGCATTTGTGACCAGCCTTCGCATTTGCAAACTACTTGGCCGCATTTGCGATCAGGCTTGCCCAGACCCATCTTCAGATTTGCGATGAATAGATCGCATTTGCGATGCTGGATTCACAAATGCGAAGCCTGCAGATCAGATACACCAACAAATTCCAAGGTTCAAAATGCATCTGTGGCCTATCCAAAAATCACCCGAGCCCTCGGGGCTCCAAACCAAATATACACACTACCTCAAAAACATCCTATGAGATTATCCGTACGATCAAATCGCCAAAATAACATCATATTCATCGAAATAAGCCTCAAAATCCATGAATTCTATCAAATTTCATAAAACATCAAATTTTCCATTTTAAGTCTGAAACACGTCAAACGAGGTCCGTTTTCAACCAAACTCTACAGAAAGGACTTAAACCATATATAAGACCTTTACCGGGCGTCGGAACCAAAATACGGGTCCGATACCATCACTTTCTAATCAGATTTCATTTTCAATTTCCTTAAATATTTTCAGAAAACAATTTTTACTCAAAAATTCATTTCTCGGGCTTGGGACCTCAGAATTTGATTCTGAGCATACGCCCAAGTCCCATATTTTCCTACGGACCCTCCGGGACCGTCAAATCATGGGTCCGAGTTTGTTTACCCAAAATGTTGACCAAAGTCAAATTTATTCATTTTAATATCAAAACTTAGCATTTTTCAAAGAATTTTATATTTAAGCTTTCAGGCTACGTGTCCGGACTGCGCACGAAAATTGAGGAAACCCTAAATGAGGTTTCCAAGGCCTCGGAAGCATGGAATGGGTGAGAAAACAGGTGATGACCCTTTGGGTCGTCACAAAAATCCTAACGCCTTTAAATAAGTCAATGCCTAGCGCGGGGGGCTGAATTGTTTTAGGTATAGCGGTCTATTAAAGGGCGCTATACCCATTTGAATTATTGTTATGTCAGTTAAACACAAGGGACTTATTGGTGGGCACACAAATAGGTATAGCGCGGTATATAACTGCGCTATACATATACAGCGCAGTTATCTACCGCGCTATACTTAACTGTCCAATCAACCCCATATAGCACGGTTTATATATACGTTATACATATATAGAGCTCTTTTGAAGATCGCTATATATATAATGGTCACTCTTTTTTTTACACACATTTATGTCACACTTGTCCAAAATAACCACAAATGGGTTCCGGACTCTTGTTGCCACCACTAACTATGACTGTCACATAACTCCTGAACATTCAAAGGCATGAATTGTCATGTTAGCAACATATGTCAGAGTTTTTGGTCCATCGATTGATGGGATCAGATGCACATCCAAGATTTTAATTTAATGGGTTCAAGATTTAGATTCTAAATCAGTTACACTTTTGAAAAGCAACCAAAAGCGTCTGCTTCGACTCCGTCATTGCCTGGTCTTGTCTTGAGAGATACTTCTGTGTGGACCAAAAAGTATGAAACCTTTTGTTAAACTAATTGAACCAGAGATTAATGGGTAAATCCTAGTTAAACATAATAAATTCTAGATCTCACACGTGTTTGTACAGGTAACGTAGAATTGTGTTCAAACCAATTTAATACAATGGGTATTAAATGATGTTGTTATGAATGAGTGGAAGAAAAATGATAAGCAATAACTATATTAAATGGCAATAAATGTAAACAGAGAGAATGATTCACCCAAATATTGAATGGGGTGGATGATTCTTCTCTCTGACAACGATGAGAGACAAATGGATATAGGAATATATGGGTTTTCTCAAATCTGATGCGAGAAAAGGCGGGATAAACAGCAAATCGAATCCTTATGGAAAGGTAATATTTTGTATTTTATCTCCAGAGTCAACTTTTTATAAGAGTTCTTATCCACTTGAATATTACATGCATTTTGCATTATATCTCCTACTATTTATATGGGATAGTCCCAAAGAACCCTAAAAAGTAAAACAGAAGGAATATTCAATGTAATATTCTCTTTGAAAGTTCCAACACTATACTAGCCGTTACTTCTATTCCTACCGCTCGACCTCGACCCTAATTTGCTACTCAACGGCTTATTCTGATCAACCTCTGATCGATCTCGACCTAACCACCCGTGATGGCTACAATTCTCACGCTTGATCACCTCTTCATGCCGAATTTACTTACTCAAATTTTGACCTATACAGTTAGTCCCTCCGCTTATCGAGGTCGTCTTTTGGTCGACCTCAATGAGCGAACTTCATTAATCGTAGTTCTTGAGAAATTTGAACGAGGAGATCGAGTAATGGTGATAGCAGCCGAGATGATGACATGTCTCTCTGAGAGCTGATATCAATGACGCTAGTTCAGAGTGATGTCACAGTCGCACACGTTATCATTACGCATCTTCCCAATGGTTGCACCGTTCCTTGTGTCCCTATCGTTTCAATTGCAGTGCTTTTGACGGTAATTTTCATCGATTCGAGCGCCATTGTTCTCTATAAATAAGAGGGGGGAAACCCTTATGAGAAACCTTTACACTCTCTAATCTTTCGAACATGCATATTGTCTCTTCTTCTTCTTCTTCCTGCATTCCTATTTTCTGCAACTTCCACCATCATCACTTCTTCTATACCTTTGGTTCCATCATATACACATTAGCAAAAGATGGCTAGTGCATCTTCTAACCCTGAGGTGACCTCAGACCCAGTTTCGTTGTCAGTGGCCATGACCTCTAACTAAAGGGAGGCCAGTGTTGTGGAGGATGAAATCTTCCCTACTGTGGAAGAAGACATTCCTCGTAATCTAGGCACCAGGTCGGATTTTTCGAAATCACCTGCGGACGATCCCAAACCTGGGAAATCCGAGATGGAAGCAGCCCATCTTGCCGTACTCAGGGCCAAATGCAACATTCCCGCTCACATTGACCTAGTCCCATATGGGAACGACGTGATCCAGGTTCATCGTCCTAGTTATTGTGTGTTTTACGCATACCCGTTCCAAGTGGTTTACTCTCTCCCTCTTCCTCCGTTGATATAGGAATTCTGCCGCTACTACGGCATCTGTCCGGCCCAACTCTCCCCCTACATTTACAAACTCTTCCTTATGTTGATTAAGTTCGCGGAGCTGGGCGACCGTGGGATTTCCATCCGCCATTTGTTGCATCTCTTCGCACCAAGATTTAACAGGGGCACGATGATACATATTTTCCACCACGGGACCAAGGGGTTGATGGTAGGAATGGACGATAAGGCGAATCGTTGATTTTGGGTCAAATACTATTTCATGAACACCGAGCACGTGGTGGCAAATCCCAGTGGATTCCCTAAAGAGTGGAAATTTCCCGTAGGTGCTTTTGCTAATTGAAGTTTGTTCCTTTCTCTTTTTTATTTTATTTTCTGACTTGATTGTTCTTCTTTCTTTTTGTGTAGCCGAGAAGCATCCTCCTACGTTTGTCGCTAATATTCGCGAGTAGGTGACCCAAATCTTGTCCCACACGGTGGGGATCCGTGAATGGTCGTTGTTCAACAAGAAATTTGGACCTAAGCCTTCTCCGACCAGTAAGCCAGGTTCCGATCTTTAACTACTTCGATCTCAATACTGTCCTCTTTTTTACTTACGCAATATTCCCTTTGTTGTAGGTCAGAGGGATCCGAAAAGGGCGAAGGCTCCCACTCCCGCTTTTCGCCAGTTGGATGCCACGACCGGGTTGCTACTTCCGCCCCATCAGTGGAGGGTCCGACGTCTCCAACGTTGCATCTAGTGGACGAGTCTTTGCCGGGTGAGGAGGAAGCGGCCCCGCTGAAAAGAAGAAGATGGAGGTTGGCGAAGTGGCTACAGAGAACGAAGAGCCAATAACGGGCGATCACGAGCGGGCCATGGCCGCGCCCGAGGGTGGCATTGTTTTGGTATCGGAGTCTATGCCCCCTTCATTTGTGGAGATTGTTCCCCTGCCATAGGTCGCCTTGGAAGGAGGGAGATCAGAGGCATCAGAGGTTGTTCCAGTGAGTGATCCATAAACTTCAGAGTTGGACGTCGTATTTTCGTTAGTCTAGGGGAAAGGAAAGAATGTGGTCGTGGACAATGATGGGTCCGGTTCCGACATAGATCCCGAGGAGGTACGGATGTTTGATGAGGGGTTCACTCGGGTAGAGGTGATAACGGAGGGATCTACCTGAAACATCTTCATTCCCTTGGACTACAACTTGCTAACGAACTCAGAGAGTGTGGTCCTAGCTTTGGTTCCCTTTTGCACTGGCACCGAGAATAGTACCTCACAGACGTTTAAGGATGCCGACCTGTCTTGAGGCATTTTTGGAATAGCCCTGAGGGTAAGTTCTTGCCTTTTCATGTTCTCGTATCTTTTTCTTCTTTTCTTTACCTTGTTCGTCTTTGCTAACCACTTTCTGCTTGTTTACCAGACTCTTATTCTACAGATCGAGTGCACCCGCCAAGAAGAGAGGAAGTGAGCTCTCTTTAAAAGAATGGAGTTTAAGTATAAAGAGTATCGTACCAAGAATCGTGCATTATGCCGCCTACTCGGTGCGGATGGTAAATTCCAATCTCTCAGAGATGAGTTGAAGCAGAAGGACGATGAGCTCGTGAGAGTCATCGGTAGATGTAACGAGCTCGAAGGAGCGCTGAGGGTCAAGGAGGACGAGCTCGAGGTGAGAAAATGAGTTGTGCCTGAGTGTGTCGACCTTCAAGCTTAGGTGGAATCTCTACGGGTCGAGCTTGAGCGGAGCTCGATTAGAGCCAACAGCCAGTGATGAGTTGGTCAAAAAAGCAGCAAAGTTGGGGAGAGCCTAGGAGGCCAGGACGGCAGCTTTGGAGGAAGTGGTGGCATTAGAGGATTCCATCTGTTTCCTTATATCTGAGCGGGCGAATGAAGCGGAGATGGCTGCCCTTAAGGGGACGAGACTTGATGAATGGATTGGTGGTCTAGAGACAGAGGTTTCGGACCTAAATGAGAAGATTGTCATCCTTAAGTTCGAAAAGGCGCAACTACTGGCTCAACCGTCTTCATTCCATGTTTCCACTTATCCCGATGTTCCACGGGATTTGTATGAGAAGTGGATTTATGATGAGGCTCACTTAGACACATTCAGGGTCTTGATGACGGACGGGAAAGTTTCTGAGGCGATATTTGAGGATGCTCGTGGTAAGGCACATGCAGCTCGGGATTATTGTGTTTACGATCCTGCTACGCCCAGGGAAGGTGATGATGAATACGACTTAGACGGGCTTGAGTCAGGTGCTTGGCATGATGGTGAATACTTCAATGGCGATGGCGCAGGTGGAGACGATGATGGGGTGATACTGTCGAGTAGTGTATTTGTTTTGTACTCTTTTTTATTATTATTATTATTTTTTATTTTGCAGGCGCCTGTTCGACCCTTGTATTTCTAAGTTTCTTGTTTTTTCCTCGAATGCTTTCCTCAATTGGTTGCTTTGATTAAAGTTTAAATTAGGCCGACTACAGGTTAAACTCGTGCAAGGTTGAACGTTGCTCAATTAAATTCAACTAAGTTGCATGCGAGTGTCTTAATTAATTCGAGCAAGGTCGAATACGAGTCGATTCGAGCAAGGTCGAATGTTTACTCTTGATTAATTAGAAAGAGGTCAAATGTATGTCGATTCGAGCAAGGTCAAATGTTGAATCTTAATTAATTCGAACGAGGTCGAATGTAAGTCAATTCGAGAAAGGTTGAATGTTGACTTTTAATTAATTCAAACGAGGTCGAATGCAAGTCGATTCGAGCAAGGTCGAATGTTTGCATTTAATTAATTCGAACGAGGTCGAATACGAGTCGATTCGAGCAAGGTCCAATGTTGACTCTTGATTAATTAGAAAGAGGTCAAATGTATGTCGATTCGAGCAAGGTCAAATGTTGAATCTTAATTAATTTGAATGAGGTCGAATGTAAGTCAATTCGAGAAAGGTTGAATGTTGACTTTTAATTAATTCAAACGAGGTCGAATGCAAGTCGATTCGAGCAAGGTCGAATGTTGGCTCTTATTTAATTTGAGCAAGGTCAAATTAGAGTTGATTCGAATGAGGTTGGATATTACTCGTTATTAATTCGAACGAGGTCGAATGAGAGATGATTGGAGTGAGGTCGAATTCTACTCGTGATTAATTCGAATGAGGTCAAATACGAGTCAATTCGAGCGAGGTCGAATATTGACTCCTAATTAATTCGAGCGAGGTCCAATGAGAGTTGATTCGAGCAAGGTGAAATGTTACTCGTGATTAATTTGAACGAGGTTGAAAGAGAGTTGATTCGAACAAGGTAGAATGTTACTCATGATTAATTCAAATGAGGTCGAATGAGAGTTGATTCAAGCGAGGTCGAATGTTACTCGTGATTAATTTGAACGAGGTCGAATGTTATTTCCTGGATTGGCGTAATGTTTAAAGTTAGTGGAGACATGTGAACATCGTGTGTTTACAAATTTTGCTTTGTTTATACATTCAGTGAAGAAATTTACATGTTTTTGCTCTGCTTATACATAAATTGGAGGAGTCCCGACCTATCTATTCCCTTCATTTGTTGACCTAGAGAAGTAGTTGATAGGTTGAGTGATGAACTTATACTTAACTTTTAGATTCCCTTGATAGTAGCCTATATTATGTAATGTAGATGCTATTTATACTCTAAATTAACCATACTTTATTGATGTTTAAATGATAAAAGATAACAAAATGCTGTAATTGAGAATTTTATGCTTTGTAGGAGCCACTCCGAGCTAGGAGGAAGATAAAGAGAATTTTGGAGTCAATTATGTACATACAAGGCCAATCAATGATAGCTCGGATGAAAAAGAGAAAGGAAAAGCAAAGAAAACTGTTAAAAAAACCAGGTTCACGATCGCGGACCAGGACGCGATGGGAACGCGGCTGAAAACAGAAAGGCAGTGCACGATCGCGGTTGAGACCACAACCACGGTCGAGGATTTAACAGCGGCAAACTTCAGGGGCTAAAGTGTAAATTCCGGGGCAATTAACCTAAACCTATAAAAGCCCAAAACTCGCCCAAAAGTTAGTTGAAGCTTGTTTTAGACTCAATTGGAGGCAAGAACAAGTGAAAGGAGATCAAGCCATACTTTAGAGTTTTTCTTCTTCCTCTTTCTACTTATAATTGTAAATCATGAACCATATTATTTCTTTGTTTCATTTTTGTATGAGAAGCTAAACATTCAATCTAGGGTTGATGCAATCAATTGTTGGATGAAGTTTTGACTCTATTTTGATATAATTGAGCCGTGTTTGTTCTATGATTGTTCAACTACGTTTGTATGGTGATAATTGAATGAGCCCTTGATTAATCTTGTCTAATTTCCTTATGTTGCTTGGTAAAGAATAATTGGTTAGATTGTTGATTGAACAACACCACTTTTAGGTAATTGAAGAGATTAGTTACTTAAATTTAAAAGTGGGTTTAGAAATAACGAAGCTTTGGTGGGATAATTCTGAGTGCATAAATTGTTAGCTAGAGTAGTTTGATGTGTGGCTAGAATTCATGGTTTAACCCGTTATGTGCCTTACATTTTATGTGCTTTAATGATAAAAATACACATTGTATGTTCATAATGGAGTCTATTTCATGTGTAGGTGAATTGGAGATGGAAGCCGAGCTAAATGGATGCATAAACGTCGAAAATAGGCTCAAGAGGCGAAAAGGAGTGAACTGGGCGTTTGAGCTGTAAAGCCTGGTCATACCAGGCTTTATCTTGGAGTTTGGGCCCTAAAGCCTGGTAGGA
This sequence comes from Nicotiana paniculata, assembly GCA_005239505.1. Taxonomy (NCBI): domain Eukaryota; kingdom Viridiplantae; phylum Streptophyta; class Magnoliopsida; order Solanales; family Solanaceae; genus Nicotiana; species Nicotiana paniculata. The sequence goes on from ML334689.1 coordinate 9,821, forward strand.
CCAAGCGTTTGGGGGGCTTTAGAGCCATAACGCCAGGCCTGGCCTGGCTTTATCCAGGCGTTTGGGCAATAAAGCCAGGTCCCTGGTCTGGTCCAATCTGAGTTTTGAAGATTTTAAGTGTTTCCCGATTTGAATAGAAGTCTCCTACACATTTAGGGTTTGTCCTAAACATATAAATAGACCCAAAAATACAACTTGAAGAAGGATACCTCTAGAGACAAGAGACGTCTGTGGAATACTACTCAGAGAAGCAAAACATTGATTTTTACAGCTTTTATTCATTACTTTGTAGTTTAATTATACAAGTTATTTTAGAGTTGATTATTATGAGCATGATTAGCTAGTTTCTTTAATCTAGGGTTTGGTGGAACCCGTTGGGGGATGAACTTATTGTGATATTAATATAGCTTTGATTGGTTGATTAAACTCTATTTGTTCAACTACGTTCTTTTTGTAGTTGATTGAAAGGGCCCTCAATTAGCTGTTCCTATTTATTATGTATCTACTTGAGAGAGAGTGCATATTTAGGTAGTTGTTTGAACAACACCACTCCCAGAGTATAGACGAAAGTCATTACCGAGGATTTAGAAGTTGGATTAGAAATAAGATACTTCGGGTGCAATCTAAAGTGAACTGTAATGCAATCTAGCTAGCGTAACTTGAGAGAGCGCGTCTAGTAAAGTATCATAATTACTTGAGAGGAATTTATGGTAGATAGAGTGTTCATGATTGATAGAGAAAACTAATCAAACTATAAGAAATATCCGAGAAGGAAGTTCACCGACGGGGGAAACCATAACCTTAGATTTTTATTACAATTNCCAATTAATATTCAAAAGTCTTGAGAGAATTGATTAAGTAAAAGTTGTGTATTCTAACGACTTGATTGATACGTAAATTCCCTGTGGGATCGATTCTGGGCGTAATACCCCGGATTATATTTGTAGCCCCCGTTTAGTCTTTCTATAAGACATAGTTGAGCATGATCAAAGTTTGGCGTCGTTGCCAGGGAATTAACGGTGTTATTAATTGAAGTTGGACGAAATACAAAATTCTGAAATATAGTCAATTTTTTTTAGAAATTTTCATTTATACATTGAAAGTTTAACGTCTGCTAACTTGGTTGTACAGGTGCATGCCTAGAAACGCATAGAGAACTGGTGAAGTAATTGAAGCCTTATCAGACCCCAAGAAAGTTTTCAAGGCCCTAAACAGGGCCAATCGGAAAAGCAAACAGCAACCATCAATTGAACAACTTGAACCCAACATGGAAGATCCAAACAACAGGAACAACAATGGGGATGATGTGACAGACCCAATCGCTAAAATAGGGGCAGAGGCTCCTTTATATGACTGGGAACAACCCACGACAGAGAATTTGGCCACTGCAATACTAGTCCCTCAAATATAGGCCGAGTCCTTCCAGATTACAAATAATATGCTGCACTTGTTGCAGAACAATGGACTATTCTCAGGGTCATACATCGAAGACCCCCAGCAGCATTTGAAGAACTTCCTGTCAATTTGCAAAACACAGAGGCAGCCAAATGTCACTCAGGAGGCAATAAAACTGTTGTTGTTTCCATTCTCAATGACTGGAGCTGCCCAGACTTGGCTAAACTCACTCTCCATCAATTCAATTACCACATGGGAGGAGTTAGTTAAGCAGTTCGTGAATAAGTTTCATCCACCCAACAAGACTGCTCAACAAATTGATGAAATCTTGAGCTTCAGACAGAAACCAGTTGAAACATTACAGGAGACATGGGAATGATTTAAGGGAATGTTGGTTATCTGTCCACATCATGGTATTCCAGAGTAGATGTTGGGGCAACATTTTTATATGGGTCTGGATGATACTGTTAAGGCAAATGTTGATGCTTCAGCTGGTGGAGCATTCTTGAGAAAAACGTGGAGAGAAAGTCAGATATTAGTTGATAAAATGGCACAGAATTCAGGATGGACAACAAGGAATGCACCCATTATTCCTATAGTTCACTCAGTGCCATTCGATCCATCCAATACTATTATAGAGAACGTGGCAACCTTGATAACACAGATGAGCATACTAACTAAGAAGGTGGAAGAATCAGGGCAAAAGCAGCAGGTACACATCGTGGATACAACCAATGAAGGCTTATGCACATCTTGCATTAGTTAACCATTTGGTAATCAGTGGAATGCAGAATGTGATCACCCTTCTTATCCAGAAAACATGAATTATGTGTCGAATTATGGAAGCCAGAGACAAGAGGCAGAACTTAGGTCAACAAGTTCAACCATATAGACCACCTCACAAAAGCAGAACAGTGGAAATATGGGTGTCATGAGACCACAAGGTAATGCAGCACCATATCAGAGGCCACAAGGTTATAACCATCAGAATCAACAACAAGCATCCTACCCTCCTCAGCATCAACAGGGGGGAAGGCAATAAGATGGGTTCTCCAGGTTAGAAGCAATAATACAGCAGGTTATTGGGAAAAATGCCAAAATCAGTGAGAGAGTAGATGTACATGATGCAGCTATTAAAAATAATGAGGTTCAGTTGGGACAAATATCTATGGCAGTGAACAATCGTCCTCGTGAGACTTTACCTGCAGACACTCAGGTAAATCCTACGGACCAGGGCCCAAGGCAGCTGATGGCAGTGACTCTCCACAATGGCAGGGACATAGACTTGGAACTGGAGAGAGCTCATGAAAGCAGGCAGGCTGAGACACGGGTACCCGTGCCGATTGAACTTGATAATTCAACAAACTTGTCCAAGGTAACAGTGCAACCTACTGAAAAAGAACCCAGTGCACAAAGTGAGACTGAAAAAGAAGTGGAGATAGCCCAGGAGCCGGTAGTTGAGGTGGCGGTTGAGAAATAAAAGTCCCAAATCACTGGGAAAAAGAGACCGCCAGCTCCATTCCCGCAGAGGCTGGCCAAATACCAAAAGGATGAACAGTACAAAAAGTTCTTGGACATGCTAAAGCAAATACAGGTAAACATCCCATTGATTGATGTGTTGAAAGAAATGCCTGGTTATGCTAAAATAATGAAGGACTTGATGTCCATAAAATTTGACTTCCAAGATCTGGCTACTGTCACCCTAACTCAGACTTGTAGTGCGGTGGTGACGCGTCCTATTGCTGAAAAATTGTCTGACCCAGGGAGTTTTACAATTCCTTGTACCATTGGCAACTTAGATTTTTCCAAAGCTCTATATGACTTGGGGTCCAGCATTAATCTGATGTCGTTGGCCATATATAAAAGACTGGGAATTGGTAGAGCCAGACCAACTTTAATGTTATTGCAGCTAGCTGACAAGACGGTAAAGAGACCGTCAGGTATTCTGGACGATGTATTGGTGCAAGTGGGAAAGTTTGTGTTCCCTACTGATTTTGTGATACTAGATTGTAAAGTGGATGAGGAAATTCCCATAATCTTGGGAAGTCCATTCTTGGCCACAGGCAGAACCCTTATCGATAGTGAGACTAGTGAACTTAAGATGAGGCTCAATGATGAAGAAATCACTTTCAACATGCAGAAGTCTATGAGGCGACCCAGTGAGTTCGCCAATTGCTCTCTTATTGATGTTGTGAACGTGATCCCGGAAGAAGATGATGTGTCCCTGACTGTTGGGGACCCTTTGACTGAATGTTTGATGAATCTAGATGATATGAACGGTGAAGAATTGGCAGATTGGGTGTTAGCACTTGATGAAAAAGGGGTATGGCAAAAGGCTCTCGAGTTTGAGTCACTATACGTAGAGGAAAGAGAGAGCCCGCCGGCCAAGCCATCTATTGAAGAACCACCCAGGTTGGAACTGAAACCACTGCCACCTTATCTAGTTAATAGGAACAAAGAACCCATCGATGATGACGTACAGGAATTACTAGTGGAGAAGGCCAGACTGGATTTTGAGGATGTCGATGTGGTAGAAAAGATACTAGAGTTAACCAAGGACATTGATATACATATTTTGTTGAATCTAGTGTCATTAGTGTTGAGGATGTCGGTACACACTCCAACTATTTTTTCACATTGTGTTTGGATGATGATATGAAAATAAAGTCACCCGAACTACTTGAGGAGCCAAGGAATAAAGAACAAGATGCCTACATTCTGGAATTCTTCTTGCCAGAAAGTCGGGAATACACATCTCATCGAAAGGCCAAGAAGCGCAGATTACTACAGTGTTTTATTGGGCCAGGCAGATTTGTTTCACTACCCCAGGAGCATGATCATAGAGCAGCATCAAAACTTGGGATCCAATTCATGAGTTCAAAGTGGAGGCATAAAGTAATTCAATCATTTGTTCGAAGGAGCATGGAAAGCAAAAAACTAATGGAAAGGATGTCGACGCGACTTGAGCAGGGAGTTTCTTGCACCTTACTTTTATTTCTTGTTTTGTCTATATATGATGCACTGAGGACATTGCATGAATTAAGTGTGGGGTGTTGTACATATTTGTTGTGAGTTGTTGTGTTTAGTGTGTCTTCTTGTTAGTAGTTGTAGCTTTTTCTGTAGTCTTTTTTTTTTATTTTAGGTAGAACAAAAACAGAAAAAAAATCTAGAAATATGTGGACTATTCCCGACGATGGATCTCCTAGACAGTTCTCTTGAGGGAAGTAAGTCTAAAGAAAATACCAAAAAGATTTTTTGTTTTAGGTAGTGTAGTAATTCCCGCTTGGTTTTTCTTTGGACCACGGTTCTTTTCCAAGGGTTTTTAATTGAACTAGGTGTAGGTAGTTTTTAATTTTTAGGAGTAGTAACCACATGGTTGAAGGATTAATCGTAGCAATATCTTGGAACGTTATGATGCCTTGAGAATAGTCAATACTGTGGTTGTGATGCTTAGGCTCAATTTTTTGACTCCAGGATAAATACATTAAATCAGGGATTCTTAAAATTTGCTTAACTGCTTTGACTGGAGTGTCGTGATAGATCCAATCCTAAGTGAGTTATGTTCCATGTGTGTGTGAGATTTGTATGTTATTCTGTGCATTGCATTTGATGTCTAGAACTTTCCCCGTGTGTGTGCAAAGCGAAATAGTAGTTTTGTTCAGTCTTGCAAGTGATATAGGCATTTCTTTGTTGAGCCAGCTATATATTTTACCCACCTAATTGTTATGTATCGTAGTTAACCCCGTTGAGCCTATAATCCTATTTCTTTGGCAATCACATTACAAGCCATACCCCTTTGTTTGAATCGATCATAATTTGAACCTTGTCACCTATCGTAAGCATTGGAAATGTGATAAAATATGGAAAAATTAAAGTGTGGGGTGGTAGGTTGGTTTTTGAGGGGAATAATTGAAATGCGGAGAAAGGTGCACTGTTCGAAAAAGTAAGAGTCACTTGAGAAAAAGAAAAAAAAATATAGAAAATAAATAGTTGTATTGTTGTGAAAGAAAAATATATGTGGTGACTCTTGATGTAATTGTGCTTAAAGAAGTATGGGGTAATAACATTGATGTGAAGGTGGAGTTTGGCTTAATATAAGTTTGAGGTTGAATGCTAAAGTATATGTATTAAAGTGCTTAGGGAGGTGTAGTCACTCTTATATCTAAATGTATCCTACCCGTCCCGCAGCCTACATTACAACCAAATAAAGTCCTACTTGATCCTAGACTGAATGAGCTCGATTAGTAGAGTAGTACATACGGGCAAGACTATGGTGCATCTTTTGTGGCATATGAATGTTATTTCTGAGAGTGAGTGAATTCTTTCTATCGTGAGTTCCTAAATGTTCTTATATCTCATTGTGTGTGGAAATAGCTCTCTGATTTGGTGAGGGCACATGATTCACAAAGGAAAGGTAATGTTGTTGACCTCTATGTTAGAGTAGTGAGTGGATTGTGAATAAAGCATGGTATAGGTGAGTCGACTATTAAGGCGAGGATGTCACACTTTTGCGATTGAACTGTTTTAAAAATTCTTGGTATAACGTGTTAAGGGATTTGCTTAATAAGTTTACATGAGTGTAGTTTGATTGCTCGAGGACGAGCAAAAGTTTAAGTGTGGGGTGTTGATGTGTGGATATAATTCATGGTTTAAAACGTTATGTGCCTTACATTTTATGAGCGTTAATGATAAAAATACACTTTGTATGTGCATAATGGAGTCTATTTCATGTGTAGGTGAACTGGAGATGGAAGCCGAGCTAAATGGATGCATAACCATCACAAATACGCTAAAGAGGCGAAAAGGAGTGAACCGGGCGTTTGAGCTGTAAAGCCTGGTCATACCAGGCTTTATCCTGGCGTTTGGGCCATAAAGCCTGGTAGGACCAGGCGTTTGGGGGTCTTTAGAGCCATAACGCCAGGCCTGTCCTGGCTTTATCCAGGTGTTTGGGCATAAAGCCAGGTCCCTGGTCTGGTCCAATCCGAGTTTTGAAGATTTTAAGTGTTTCCCGATTTGAATAGAAGTCTCCTACACGTTTAGGGTTTGTCCTAAACATATAAATATACCTAAAAACACAACTTGAAGAAGGATGCCACTAGAGACAAGAGATGCCTGTGGAATACTACTCAGAGAAGCAAAACATTGATTTTTACAGCTTTTATTCATTACTTTGTAGTTTAATTATGCAAGTTATTTTAGAGTTGATTATTATGATTAGATAATTTCTTTAATATAGGGTTTGGTGGAACCCGTTGGGGGATGAACTTATTGTGATATTAATATAGCTTTGATTGGTTGATTAAACT
>ML334693.1:0-62746 GCA_005239505.1 Nicotiana paniculata
TATATAAATTACAATACATGTACAAAAACTTGAAAAAAAAAATTAAAAAGATTGAAACCCGGCTAGACCCGGCCCGGCAGTACCCCTACCCGCACGGGTTCATTTTTACCCGGATAAGTTCCAACCCGTTAAACCCGTTAATAATTAACCGGTAAGAACCCGTAACCGCAACCCGTCCGGTTAAAAAAAATGTAACCGGCCCGGCCTGGCCCGCCTGTTAGACACCCTTAGTATATACAAGTAACAAGGCTCAGAATGAGACCTCCCACACTTAGGTCATGGGACCTCCGCTGCTCCTGGAACCTTCCACCTGCACGACCCAACTGACAGAACCTCCTGCTATCTGATAATTGTGCCCGGATGACGAGGCACTGGCTGAGGACTGAGCATAGGACTGGGATGGCCCTGATGACCCTCTCCCAAGGACTGATCTCCCTCCTCCGACTGAACTACCATGGTTGCCCGCTGATCGGGCCCTACTACTACTCTCCCTCTCTATTCTTATCTCCAACTTCCGAGCCTCTGTATCCTGGGAGAATCCCACGATCTTCCCATAATTCATATCTGAATGCAAGGCAGCTGTAGCAGCTTCATTAACAACCAAGGGACCAAGGCCCTGAACAAACCGTCGAACTATGGCCTCCATAGTCGGCATCATGTGGATGGCATATTTGGACAGGCGCACCAACTCCATGTGGTGCTCCCACACACTCATGTTGCCCTACTTAAGGACCTCGAACTCCGCAGCACAGGCTGCCATTGTCTCGACATGCAAGAAATGATCCATGAAGACATCAACAAACTCATCCACTTCGCCGGAGGTCTCCCCTCCCCACGGGACCCTCCTACATCTCAACCCATGCATACGTTTCTCCCTTTAACTGATAGGAGGCCAACTCAACCCCCTTGGTCTCTGTAGCTTTCATAACCTGGAGGGTTTTGCATATCTCACCAATGAACTCCTGAAGATCAGCCTCTGGGTCAGATCCTGTGAACTCTGGAGGGGCTAACCGCAGAAACTGGTTGACCCTGGAACCTGAAGAATCCCCTTGCTCGCTAGAGGATGCATGGGCAGCATGTGATCTTTGGGCCTGGGAGGCCACTAGCTGAGTCAACATCTGAATAGCTCCCCTGAGGTCTCCATCAGAAATACCGGGACCGGACGCTGGTACTGAAGAAGAATCAGGAACATCAGTGGGAGGGGCTGTAGCACCCTCCGCTGGAGCAGGAATAGGAATATCCTGGAATAGGATGGAAGAGTAAGGCAGATTCAGGGTCGGGGGATCATTCTCACCCGCACCATCAGATAAACAATTCACGACCACTCCTGGGGTGGCATTGGCCTCTGGGCCGAGTCGGGCTCTCTTCTTGGGTGCCATGTACTGAAAATTGGAACAGTGCACGGGTTAGATAAAGATGTTTTCACCTTCCACTTCATCGCACGATACAAAGTAACAATGAAAGGGTATTTTCCTAAATGTGCATACAGCCCCCTAATTATAGATGTGGTCGACAACACACCGATAAGAAGGGCTCTACTAGACACGGCTCCGAGACATCCTAGGATACTTTTAAAACCTTAGGCTCTGATACCAAGTTTGTCACGCCTAAAACGGAGGGACGAGACTGGCGCCTAACCGGATGATCTCGGTCAAAAGGACCTAGATTGCCTTTCCTACCCAATGCATCACCCCATGTTTAGAATATACAAATTTATAAATGAAATACCAAATGGAATCGAAGTATGAGTTTACAACATAAGTCCATTTTCCTCTTTTGAGTTTCAACATTTGATAATCCCAAAATATACAAACTAAGCACAATATTGCCAACAGGGGACCAAGGTTACAAATAGATACAACTACTACCTAAAATAAGTATGTACAACCCACACAGTGTCTACGGAGCCTCTATGAATACTAGGAGTTTACACCAAAACTTGCCGGAAACAAGGCCCCAACTATACCTTATAAGACATAAAATATACAAAAGAGAGGATATAGACTACACACGGCCCCGAGAGGGAGTGGGGCTCACTGGATCTGCTGAAGGTACGAAAGGGAAACACCACTATCGGCGGTCTGGGATACCTGTTGTGGAACCACCTACATCCATATAAGAGATGTAACGCCCCCGGCAAAAGGGACGTTAGTACCATTGAATAGTACTAGCATGTATGAACACAGTTTACTCCAAGTAGAATCACACAACACACAATTGGAAGACAACCAGGGTAACCACACAAGTACCACACAGATATAAGGAAAGTTACAAATGGAGATTTCACCGTTACTCATCTCAATTATTCATCTGTTGCGGTGCGCAACCCGATACCACCGTACATTCTCATCTCACCCGTATTACCTCTCCACCCTTATTACTTTGTGTTGCGGCGTGCAACCCGATCCCACCGTACATTCATAGTTCATCCTTATTACCTCTCCACCATTATTACTTCATGTTGTGGCGTCCAACCCGATCTCACCTTACAATCACATTTCACAACAACAACAACCAACAATTATATCACAAAGATTTTTATCATGAAGAACTTAAGTTCATATCAACCAATAACTATGTGAAATCAAGGCACAATGATCCTTACCAATCATAATTCATATATGGTGTTGCCAAAATCATTTAACTCAATAAAACCCTCCCATATTTACTTTTATTATTTACTACACGACATTTATCACTTAGATACATTCAACACTTTATTTCATTACCATTTATTTTGTTTGGTAGCACATCTTCTCATACCGATGTATTAAACATTTAACGAGCTTTATACATGGTAGGATAAGCACAAAGAATCACCCTTCATAATCTCAATTAGCATAGTAATTGACTTAAGAAGATCAGAGAATGAACCCGTACAACTCGACATAGCAGGACAAACAATTCACATATTCTCAAGCAAGAATTTCATATCGTGTGCTCAAACATCAACAAGGTAACTCTACAAGACTAAAGTAAGCCATACATACCTTGAATCGGAATTCCCCTTTAATTTTCTACCACAATTCATCGGACCTTCTAGAACCTTCAATCTAGTAAACAATGTGGCATAACTTAACTTAGAATTAGGAACAATGATCATGTCTTGAGCTCACTTGATCATTCTATCAAACACTACGTGTTCCTTTAGGTTGAATGGCCTCTTTTTAGTGAAAGATTACTCTAACCCATTTCCTTTTACTAGATTATGATTAGTTAGTTGCATGCAAGACTCCTACCCCTATCTTCATGAACTCACCTAACCGTGTTTTATTTAACTAAATTCTCGAAATTTAGGTTGATGGGGTCGAAGCTTACCTCTTTAATGAAGAAAATAGTGTCCTACTTGATCAATTCCAGGCCTGAGTAGTGATGGAGGAACAAATTGAGGAAGATGGAACTCTCTCTCTCTAGAACTCACTCTCTCCTGTCTCTAATTTATCAAAAAATGAGCTTAAAATGAAAGGGGGAGGTGTTTTAATGAACTGGGGTCGGGTATAAAATTAGAAATTTAGCAATCCCGAAGCAGAAATGTGGTCAGTAATGCGATCACATTCCTGCTATGCGTTCCACATTCCTGCTATGTGTTGCGCATTCCTGTCGCATAATTGTCCCTCAAATGGGCCAAAAAGAAAAGTAGACTGCCCAGGTATGCGACCACTATGCGGTCTGCATACCTGTTATCCGATCGCATAATGCGTCGCATAACTCTCTCCGCAAAAGTCAAGGTGCAAGAATGCGACAACTATGTGGCCCGCATTCGTGAAATGCAATCGCATTATAGGCCGCATAGCTATCCTCAAAATGGATAACAAACTATCAAGGTATGCGACCACTATGCGGTCCGCATACCTGATCTGCGATCGCATAGTGGACCGCATACCTACGCAGATCTGAAAAATTATATCTTTTAAGTCCCGGATTACTTTGTACTCAAAAAAGGTCTATTTTAAGAATTTCTACAGTTATAACCACACGGGGACCTATTTGGGCATTATTTTTAGCCATGAAATTTTACATGTCTTTACAATTGATTTCTTTGCAATAACTCACGAAATTTTCCTAGTGAAAATTGCGGCAGAAAATTTTGTTTGTTTGTTTTGATTTTGCACAGATTGAAATTTAGTACAATGGATTCGAGACGACCAAAAGAAGACGTCTCAATTCAGAATAAAAGAAAAGAAGAAAGAAAAAGATTGAATCCAAAGTGCAGAAGCAGGGAATACGCGGACTATTCAGGACGAGATTGAAATCATTCGTTCTGTATATCCCCCCTTGCTCCGAAAATCTGAAGAAGATTGAACGAACACCTACAACTAACAAGCATCAAGATTCAGATCCGAGTCTGCATGAAGAAACAATCAAGACTCAAGATCAAGGTTCAGACGACTTGTACATAGGAATCTTGTAACTCATAGTTGATAGGCCTATTTTAGTCTTCTTCATTCTAATTTTTGTGTAATAAGGAGCTCAGCAAGAAGTAAGCAGCGGCAACAGCAACAACAGTGAACTCACAGCTTCCCGGTAGTCCCAGCTACCAAAACTTCCAGATCTACACGGACCTGATTCCTTTATAGCCAAGGGTATGTAGGCAACCTCCAAAGCAAGGTTCGGTCAAACCTTTTTCAAAATGCTTCCAAATGGAGAACCAAATGGGCAAAAAATGCTCGAAATTGCTCACTTTATCTTTGCCCGAAAATTCTTCATGTTCTCGAGCAAAGAGGGGTAGCTGTGAGCACCCAATTTTTGCTCCGCATGGAAATTACTCCTAAAAATATCCAAAAATATTTTTTTATGAATTTTAGGATTTTTCCTTTATTTAGTTGCATTTCATGCATGTTTAGTACTTTAAAATTATATAAAAATCATAAAAAAAAGTTGTTATATTTTATTTCATTCCATTTTAGATTTAATTTGAATTTTTAGGAATCAAGTACTCATCAAGTTGTAGGATTAATACATTAAAATTACGACAAACAATATTTTAGTAATTTCATATGCATTTTTAGTTAAATTAATTTAGTTAACTGTTAGGAAAAAGTAAGTAGTACAATTCTGTAAAATTAAGTTTGATTTAGGAAATTTGAATGACCGTGTTTGAAAATAAATTGAAAGAAAATGGGGGCTTCTTTTCTTAAAAATCGGATGGGCCAATTTTGCATGGCCCATAATTTTCCTAACCTGGCCCATTCCAATACCCCCTCTCTTTAAAGCTAGCATTTTCCTAGGCCTAATCTCCCTAGAAAAATTCCTACACCCTTAGCCGTTTCTTCTTATTCCTTAAACCTCATACAACCTTAGATAAAACATCTCACCCCTTCCATAAAATCAGCGCCGTCGAGCCCCAACCCCCCTTTAATCATCTCCTCCAAGGAACCCCCTAAAGACCAGCGTTCTTCCCCCTTTCCCTTTTTCCTCACCTCACACATCGGAGACAAAAACCTCACCTCTTTTATTCTAGAACAAACAGGAACTTCTTCTTCTTCAACCAATCTTCTCTCGGCACATCCTCAGCTCTCTGAAAACACGCAGACACACAACCATATACAGCTGAAATGAATAAGGAAAAAACAATAGTACTCTAGTTGGGTTTTGTACTCAAAACAATTAAAATGTGTTAGTTGTTTCGAAGCTATAATTCCTCTTGTTTTTCTGGGTTCTTCAAGCAGATTCAATGGCGATTCACTACTTGTGTGTCGTTGTTTCTTTATTCTAGAGCTATGGCTGATTCTCCGCCTCTGTTTTGTTATGTTTGGTACCTTATCATCGCAATCAAGGTATTCCTCGTCCTCCTAACAGTGTATTTTCGCTTTGAAATCAATAAGAACATACTTATTACAAAAATTTTACATTTGTTTCTACTGCCTTGGGCTCGTTTAAGTTTAAACGTTTGTTGTTGCTTCTTTGAGCTTGCTTAAGTTTAAACATTTTTGTTGCTGGTTTTGAGCTGACATGAGTTATGAGTGCAGTAATCTTATAAGTTGAAAAATCATTGGCCAAGATAAAGACGAGAAGCTTCATGTGAATCTGTTTTCACTTGGATGAAGTATACTGCACATAAATAATGATTTAAGTATGTAGTTTTCTTCAAGAATTATTTTGACCTTTTCTTTTGAGATTTACTTGTCAGTGATTTAAGGGTTGTTAGTCTGTTTCCTCTTTGAATAACCTGCAATTGAGTTTGTTATTATTAAGTCTATATGAATAAAGTTGAATGGAAACAATGGCTTTTATGTTAATCAAGTGGGTCTATTGGATGTTCTATCAAATACTAGATGTTATGGTAGGTTAATTGAATGCCATTGTGTAAGTGTTCTGTTGTTTTTTCCTTTAAGAATTTTTTCCATGTTTGAGATTATGAAAGTATCATGTGAGGAGGATTAAGAATATAATTGGTTCTTAGTTAAAATAAGCAGGTTGTAGCTTGTAATTTTGAAGTTGGAAGTGTTAAGCTTCAAAACTTAAGGTATTGATTTGAATTATTTTGAGACTTATCATTACTTGTAATTTCGTTAAATGTCCATTTCGGAAATGGTGAGGAAGTGTCCAAAATATCCATCTTTTTTCATTCTAAGTTGCTGAAAGCTTTCTAATTTCCTATCAGAATTAGGTATGAAAGAGTATAAAGTGTTCTATTTGTTTTTAACTGAACTTTCCAGATGTATTTGACTGTGGTGTAATTACATTTCTTTTACATTGTTTCTGAATGACAACTAACTTTACCAATTATACATAGAAATAGCATAAGATGTGGAGAACAAATTTGATGTGATAACTTAGGCACGATTGAGTAAGGCATCTCAATAAATAATAACTAGCTTAGTATATAAGAAATATGTTCACCTACTTAAAAAGCTATTAGGAATTAGTACTGCAATAGGTTATACTGGAATACTAATAGCTTTGTTGGTCTTAGTTCTTCTAGTATATTTTGTATTGTATAGATCTCAGTTTATTATTGATCTCAGTTTGAGATTGTGAATAAAATAAGGGATTAGCTTTAAGCTAGCCCAAAGCACGAAGGCCCACTGATGCCTTGAAGGCCCATTTCGTCTATAACAGTTGAATCGCAACTTCTCCACAAACAATCATGTGTCCATAAGGTCGTGGCCTTACAATAATCTCAAAGTAAGATAAATAATTCAAATGTGCTAGTTGCTTGGGCGCGAATAATTAATAAATCATCGTGACTATGTGTACGGTTTTCGTGGCATAGTCATGATCATGTAACCTACATTCGGTTTTGCAACTCATGTTACCCGACCACAACTTTGAATAGTAAAAAATCAACGCGTTTTAAATTGCGGGTGCATTTCATGTGGCGCATTTACAATGTGTCCAAAAACGGCAAGTGCACGCCATCGTGACTTGTTTGAGAATAATTCATAAATATTAAAAGCGACTAAAAAGTAAAAAAGGCTAAAATGCACAATAAGTTTAAAATATGTAAATAATCAGTTAATTACGCCAATTATTGATAGTCAAGAGACCTTGCTAGAACCATGGAATTCGGGAGTGCCTAACACCTTCTCCCGGGTTAACAGAATTTCTTACCCGGAATTTTGGTTCGCAAACTTTTTAAACTTAATAAAAATTTTTCAGTTTTGGAATTTCTAATAAATAAATGGTGTCCTGGAACATCGTAAAAAATATGGGTGGCTACTCTGAATAAAATAAATCCCAAAAATCGAATAATGTCACTTAAAGTGGAAAAACTCCCTTATTACCCTTACCGGGGTGAAAAAGGAGGTGTGACAATGCCCATACTTTATTACTGCCGAAATACCTCAATGAGATTCAACTAAATCCTTCATAAGCTCATGTAACACAAATCATATAATACCTCGAATCTTATACTAAGCTCGCATCCACCCTTGGGACAATCAGGTCAACTTTCTCAACCAATTCAAACTCAAATCGCCACACCTATACCCACTAGTAGAAAGGAAAGCCTCCACATAACATCATAAAGATCACAAATCCGTAACTACTATCCACATAACATCACCTACGGATTACCCCATAGGTGATAATCCACATGCTTAGCCTCAAACTGACATCTCTCTATACCATTTCACAGCCACAACTACTATGCAATTTTTAATCTTCATGAGCCTGAACTCATCAACATGACATGAAAATCTACTTCGTTCCACAAATGAAATACTACGAAAGAATCTCTCAAAAACCTCCACAACTCAAGACTGTATAACACATGCACAATCAAGCATCCAATAGTCCTTTCCACATCTAAAGAAAACTCTTCTCCTCACATTCAAACCATCTGAACACATGCTCACACAACTCAAATTACCGAGCCTAAGCTGTGGTCAAATCGGGTCTCAAGTCCTCCAGACTACCCATCACCAAAACACAAAAAATACATCTCCCACCTCATCCATGAAATCCACAAGCCGTTGATGTACAGCTGATACCGAGAGTTCAGATGCACATACTAGTGAGTGGAAAAAATTCAAAGAGATACGCTTTAAGTTGAATTAATGTCGCACGATATAGAAAGAAAGATGAGAAGTTTATCCTAAATTCCATGTAGCCACTCTAAGGTAGGTATGAACATCATCATACCGATCTACAAGACTCTACTAGACACTTATTCATGACTCACAGACCCTATGAACCTAGAACTCTAATACAACCTTTTCAGGATCAAAATTCAACTAGTCGTGATGGCACCTAATCCAACCCGCTAGGTAAGCCAATTAACAATAAACCACAATATACTGATCATGATAAGAGTAAGAAATTAAATTATTTAATTTTTATACAATTTCCCAAGGACTGTAGTACAAATCATGAGCTTCTAAGATTTAAAGTTTACAAAGTTGGTATGAAAAAAAATACATCATCTGTTTGAAACATACATAAATAGATTTATAAACCTAAAGATAACAAGAACAAGAGGTAGCTATAACCGGAACGCAGGTACATCTTCAATGCCAGCTCCCGCCACTCGCAACAACATGAACTCCATAATCTGCATGCAAGGTGCAGGAGTGTAGTATGAGTACAACCGACTCCATGTACTGAATAAGTAACAAATGTAACCATAGGTTGAAAGCAGTGACGAGCTTGGACAATGGTCACAGTCTAACACCAATAGCGAAGAACAACTCGAAACAATATGAAAAATAGGCATGCTTTTCAAGTATAACCGTAAAACCCAAATCTTTCACTGAAATTACCAAAATATGAGTATGTTAGAACACTGTGATTTTCCCCAAATACTTTCAACAACAGATAAGATGTTTCATTATCAGATATCATGAGGAAAGTACACCTTACATGTCAATGTACTTGTGAAGACATGAATGTCACAACACCGTTAAGCATCACGAAATGAATCTTTATGCCTATATGCCAAGTATGCATGTCAAATGTAATGCATCATAATGATGAACTCATGTACTCACACTCTCAGAGTACTCTATCCCACTATCTCACACTCAATAAATTGGTACAATCAATCACTCGACATTCGGCACTTGGAACTCAGTACCTGCGCTCGTTGCTGATAGGTTAGACTCCGAAGGGGAGGATCCTGCTCAAGCGCTAATACAAACCAACATGACCTGCTGCAGCATGTAGCCAGATCCCATCATGAATCAATAAAAACTGTTGCAGCGTGCACCCCAATCCCATCATGAATTAATAAAACCTGTTGCGACATGCAACCTGATATCATAAATATCACTCACAATCCGGCCCTCAGGCCCCAACTCAATCATGAATCTCTCCAATATCTTGGGCTCACAAATCTCATGCCAATCAGTACAACAATAATAACATGATGTGACATCAAATAACAATAGACACTGAGATATGATATACAAATGAATGAATATGACCGAGTATGTAATAAAAATATAAGCAAATAACTCAACAGTAGAGATGAACTCAGTGGGTCCCAACAGAATAAGTATATAGCCTAAACATAATTTCTAACACGGATCACAACTCAATTACTCTAACACGTAGTAATTTCATGTATAGAAACATGATTATATTACTACACAATACAACAGAACCAACCGAGTGACAATTTCTATGGTGCACTCCCACACGCCCGTCACCTATCATGTGCGTCACCTCAACACCAACCACATAACACATATTTCAGGGATTTATACCCTCAAAATCATGTTTAGAAGTGTTACTTACCTCGAACAAGCCGAATCGAATACTGTGACGATCCAGCCGGTCGTCATAAGAATTTATTCCCCGATCCCCTATTAACTATTTTCCCCAAGTTTATTTCTGCTAAATTGAATTGCCGGGACGTTCGGTTCTGAGTGACAGAGAGTTTTGGGACACTTAGTCCCTAAGTGAGAGCTTAAGTGTTGGAAAGTTTCCGAAGTCGGGGAAGTGTGAAGACGGCCTCGGAATGGAAATATAATGGTTCCGTTAGCTCCGTTGGGTGATTTTGGGATAAGGAGCGTGTTCAGAATGCATTTTGGAAATCAGTAGCTTATTTAGGCTTGAAATGCCGAAGTGTGAATTTTTGAAGTTCCGTACCGATAGTGTGATTTTGATCCGACGGCCGGAATGGAATTACAGAAGTCGCAGTAGTTCCGTCATGTCATATGGGATGCGTGTGTAAAATTTTAGGTCATTCAGACGTGTTTTGGTTAGGTTTTTGATTGAAAGTGTGTTTTGATGAAATTTGAAGTTCTTAGGCTCAAATCCTTGTTTAATTTGAGACTTCGATGTTTTTTTAGGTGGTTTATGGATTGGTACAAGTTTGAATGATGTTATGGGATATGTCTGTAGGTTTGGTTGAGGTTCCGGGGGCCTCGGGTGTATTTCGGATGCTCAACGGGTCATTTCCTCCTATTTCTCTTTGAACTGCTGTTGCTGTTTCTGGTGCGACTTCATCGCGGTCGCGAGCTTCCCGTCGCAATCGCGAAGGCTTGTTTGACCACCTAGAACTTTTCTTCTTCTCATTCGTGACCGGTCCCTCCGCGTTCGTGTAGCTTCACCTCTTCCTCCATCGCGTTCGCGACTAAGACATCACGTTCGCGACTAAGACATCGCGTTTGCGTAGCTCTATTTGGCCCTGAGGGCTGAGCCTATTTTATTCATCCCGTTCACATTCCCCGTGTCGCATTCGCGTACCCTTGTCAGTTCAAGCCTTCGCGTTCGCGTACTTCTCCTCGCGATCGCGAAGAGCAATCTTGGCAGCCTCTATTTTTCTTCTTCGCGAACGCGTGACTTCCTCTGCATTCGCGATTCAGTAAATGACTGGGCAGTATAAACATCTCAAAATCCGAGGGTTAGCTATTTTTACCAAAACTCAAGTTTGAGAGCTCAGATTTGAGAGAGATTTCGAGGGTTTTTCAGGGGCAATGATTGGGTAATGATTCTAAACTCCTTTTCTCTTACAACCCACTAATCTAATCACGAATTCCTCTTCTAATTTCGGATTTTGCATGGAAAATGGGCAAGACTTCATAAACCAAATTATTGAATTTTGAGTGGGTGATTGACATTTGATTTGAGATATTTTTATATGATTGGACTCGTGAGAGTACGACGGTTCTGAAAATGTAAAACTTATCCGATTCCGAGATGCTGGCTTGAGGGGCATTTTGGTCATTTTACCTAATTTCGCGCCTTAGCTTTGAATTAAATAGTAGAATCAGTTGCTTGAGATGTTACTTACGATATGTAATTGAATTGTATACATTTTGGGCCACTTATAGTCGGATACTCGTGGCAAACGTGTGGTTCCAAGTTGATATTGAGCTGGTTCGAGGTAAGTGGCTTGTCTAACCTTGTGTGGGGGACCTTACCCCTTTAGGATGTGATATTTGGTAATTGAATGCCCTGTACGTGAGGTGACGAGCGCGTACTCATGCTAATTGTTGAAGATCCGGTTTTACTTTAAATATTTAGCCTGAGTCTTTTTCTTACCTGTTTTACTCTAATTGCAACCATAGTCTATGTTAGCTTAGAAAATCATGCCTAGTTGCCCTGAATTGCCTATTTTCTTAAAGGCCGTGCTAAGCTCTAACCCGGGGTACCCAACTCACTCTATGCTGCTCTCCCAAAATGCAAAGTGAGCGGAGTGCCTCAATTTACAATAATGGAAATGGGTACGCCATGCAACCAGACGGTCTCCTGAATATAACTCTGGACCAGCCTCTCTGAAGTTTATGTAGTCATCACCGGAATAAAGTTTGTAAACTTGGCCAGTCTATCAACAATGACCCAAAAAACATCAAATTTCCTCGACTTCGTTGCAAACCAACCACGAAATCCATAATGATGAGCTCCAATTTCCACTTCGGTATAACCATCGGCTAAAATAAAACACCTAGCCTCTGGTGCTCATACTTAACCTGCTTGTAATTCAGACATCTTGATACATGCTCAACTATGTCCTTCTTCATCTGTAACCACAAGAAATGCTACCTCAGGTCATGATAGATCTTCATGGCACCTGGATAAAGGGAATAATCTAAATTATGAGCCTATTCAAGAATCAACTTTCTCAAGCCATCAAAATTAGGAACACATAAGCGACCCTAAAATCACAGAACATCATCATCACTAATATCCATTTCATTGGAATCACCTCGTAGTACTGTCTCTCGAAGAACCAGCAAGTGAAGATAATCATAATGACGAGCCTTGATCGCTAAAATAAAGAGGATTGATCCACGATGCATGTAAGAGCTCAACTAGGATCTGAATTATCCAACTTGACAAGTCAGTTAGCTAAGAAATGAATGTCCAAATAAAATAGCCTCTTCTCTTCTGGATTGAATGCAAAACTACCCATACTCTCGACCTTTCTGCTCAAGGCATCTTCGACCATGTTCACCTTGACCGGATGATAACGAATGGTGATATCATAGTACTTTAGGAACTCAAGCCACCTGCACTACCTTAGATTAAGCAAAGTCATCTTAAACAGAAGCTTCAAACTACAATGATTGGTGTAGACCTCACACGACACTCGAAATCTTAAGAGCATGGACAATCTTATCCAACTCCAAGTCATGCAAAAGGTAATTCTTCTCGTGGAACTTCAACTGATGAGAAGCATAAGAAATAAATCGCCCCTCCTACATCAATACACAACCGAACCTAATGCGTGAAGCATCACAATACACAATGTACATCCCTGAATCGAAAGAAAAAACCAACACCAATGATTTAGTCTATGCGGTCTTGAGCTTTTGAAAGCTTGCCTCGCAATCATTGGACCATTTGAACTGAACAGCCTTCTGGGTCGATCTAGTCAAATGAGTTGTAATAGATGAGAAGCCTTACACAAATCCATGATAATAACCTATTAACCCCAAGAAACTCCAGATCTCAATCGTTGTGGTAAGCCGAGTCCAACTCTGACCTACCTTAATCGTCCTGGGATCCACTTTAATACCCTCACCTAGTACAACATGCTCCAAGAAAGTCGTAGAATCTAACTAGAACTCAGACTTAAAGAACTTATCATATAGCTTATGTTCCCTCAATGTTTGAAGCAGTACCCTCAAATGTTGCTTGTGCTCATCCATGCTAATCGAGTAGATCAATATATCATCAATGAAGATAATGAAAAATGAGTCGAGATATGGCCTGAACACCTGATTCATAAAATCGATAAATGCCACTGGGCATTATTCAAGCCGAAGGACATCATTAGAAATTTATACTGCACAAATCTAGTCTGAAAAGCCATCTTCTGAACATTGAAGTCATGAATCTTCAACTGATGATTCCCAGATCTCAAGTCAATCTTTGAGAACACTCTAGCACACTGAAGCTGATCAAATAAGTCATCAATGTATGGCAATGGATACTTATTCTTGATGGTAAACTTATTTAGCTAGCGGTAATCAAATCACATCCATATACTCCCATCCTTCTTCTTCACAAATAACACTGGTGCATCCCAAGGTGAGACGCTCGGCCTTATAAATCCCTTCTCGAGTAACTCCTGAAATTGCTCCTTCAGCTCTCTTGACTCCACATGAGCCATATAATAAGGCAAAATAAAGATAGGCTATGTGACTCATGCTAAATCAATTCCAATGTAGATATGAAGATGTGGCAGCAATCGTGGTAAGTTTGCAAGAAATACATTTGAAAAGTCCCTCACTATAGACACTCAATCTATCGTGGGAGTCTCTATAGCTGGATATCAAACAAAGGCCATATAGGCCAAATAACCCTTCTCAACTATATGTTGATCCTTCAAGAAAGAAATAACCTGACTGGATACACTACTAAATGAACCTCTTAACTCCAACCTAGAAAACTCTGGCATTATCCAGGTAAAAATCTTGGCATAAAAAATCCAGAATGGAATGAGGTGGAGACAAAAATTTACTCTGATATCATACCCACATAAAGTAAACCGCCACATAAGACCGGTAAACTCTATCTACAACAACAGAATCACCTACTAGCATGAACACATACACAGGTCACCCAAAGACTCACCAGATTTTTCTAGATAATGAAAAAAAGATAAGATACATAAGAATAGGTTGACCCTAGGTCAAATAGTACAGATGCATCTCCACGACGTACAAAAATAAAACTTGTGATCATGGCATCAAAGGCTACTACCTCTAACCTAGTACGAAATACATAAAATCTGGCTGGAGCGCCCCCTGACTAGCCTTCACCTTCTATTTCAACCCCTACCCACCTGTCCTATGCCTCTGGCCAGCCAGACGGGTGGTGCGACAGTTCATGCGGTGATCATTGGTTGATGGCACTGCGCTTCCTTGCCTCTAACTCTAGGACAAAACCTTTTTACGTGACCAAGATCCCCGCAGTCGAAACAACCTCTAGATATGGGAAAATACTGAATCTGGATTTGCCGTGATAGCTTGAGTACCCACTGGAGGAACTGTAAATAGCTAGTGGATGATAGGTACTCTTCGGAATGGTGCTGAAGTAGCTAGAGCACCCCGAATAGGCTGTGGTTCTGAATACATGGGCCTGCTAGGATAGCCCTTAGCTATCTCCACAACCTGGTGGAAAAAAGTCCCCAACTATGCCTCTTGAGGCATAGTAACATGAATTCCATAGTGAAGCCCTAAAAGTACCTCCTTACCTCCTATGACTCTATGGGAAGTAATATAGTTGCATGATGAGAAAGCTCGATGAATCTCGCCTCATAGTCGGTCATAGAAATCTAGCCCTACTGGAGCTGTTCAAACCGACCTTGTAACTCCTTCCTCCAAGATAATGGAATATGCTTCTCTAAGAAGAGGTGTGTGAACTGGTCCTAAGTCAAGGGAGGTGAACCTACTGGCCTATTTAGAAGGTAAGATTGCCACCATCTACGAGGTTTCCCCTCGAGCTGAAAAGTTTTGAAGTCTTCCCCTTGGACTTTCCCAGTCCCAAATTATGCAGCCTCTCCCTGAACGATTAATGAAATCTTGTGGGTCCTATGACAAATCACCTCCAAAGTAGGGATAATGAAGCCCAGTAAATATGTCCAGCCACTTATGCTCATCGATGGTCGTGGCCGGTCTACTCTCTACTATAGCCATTAAAACTAGCTAAAGTCCCCCTGTAGGTAGTACCCCTGGGGTATGATAAATAGCACCAACATTCCCTGGCGCATGATGAGTAGGGGTCTAGTCTCCCTCTATAACTTAGGATGTGGCAGGGTCTGCTAAAAATAGTCCGGCATTAGTGATAGAGTCAAAAAACCGCAACAAATAGACCATGATCTCCTGGAAACCTGGCGTTGTCGCGAACTCCACTAGATCTTGCTCCATTGCAGGTATCTCATCTTACACGTCAATAATAGGATCCTCCACTAGATCCACTGGTGGTGCTGGTGAGGCTACTCTAGGATGACCTTATCCCTCAACAGGAGGTTTGGCCCTCCCTCGGCCCCTACCTCTATCTCCGACGACCGGGGGTGCAACCACTCTACCATCAAATGATGACATGGCATGCGTTCTTACTATCTACGAAAGAATAAGAGAAATATTTAGCCTTAAAATAACACTAACTGCATTAACTAACACCATATAGACTCTCGAAGATAAGTACTGACCTCTCCACACCGATCTGCAAGAGTCTACTAGGTCTTCTCATGACTCGTGAAATCTATGTGAACCTATAACTTTGATACCAAGCTGTCCCAACCTAATTTCTCACCAAATGCCGTGATGGTGCCCCATGCTGCTGTCAGGCAAGCCAATATGAAATCATCATATAATTCACCATCCATTATACTCTTTAAATCGAGTAGATGGAATAAATAAGAGGAAGTATATTTAGAAATCATGATAAATGTTAACATCTTCACCAAGGTACAAAGCATGAACAAAACATGAAGATGAATGGTATAACAGCAAATACAACCACGAACATTTGCTAAACTCACAAAAATTCAGGGTCACAAGTGCACCAACATCTAATAGAATGTACAAAACAACTACAACTACTGTCTGGAATGAAAGTAGAAATAATAGAATAAATATAAATGAAGAAGACTCCGAGTGATTCGGATCAAAGCATAGAATGCAGCTCACCACTAAGTCCCCTAGCTGGTACACCTACGCGCCTGCGTGACCACCAGTATACCTGTCTCAATACCTACATAATTAGTGCAGAAGTGTAGTATGAGTACGTAAATCAATGTGTACCCAGTAAGTACCTAGTATAACCTCCAAGAAGTAGTGGCGAGGGGTCGACATCGGCGCTTACTAGTGGTCCAATAATTAATATAAATAAAAGTAGACAGTTATGAAGCATAGCAAGTAGAAACAAAACAGATAAATATGTATAACATGATTCTCAAAAGACATTAAATATGAAATCATCAAATACCAAGTACTTCCCCGAATAGAATATATGTGACTAATATCTAGTGCAAATGTCAAATTTCGAGTCACTAATTTCATACGTGCACTAACTCCCTATGAAAATATTATCTATGATTCTACCTAGGTGAATGGCCTGAACCTATAAGAATTGTGCTACATGATACTGCAAAGGTCGTACAGACTGATCTCATATGTCATGACCCAAACCCACGGGTTGCGATGAGCACCCGATAACTTACTCAACTGAGTACCAACGTAACATATCTTTTTTATTACATCATCATAGGTAAGTTCTCCAGAAGTGGCGTCATGAGATAACTAAAGTAAACATGAGGTAAATACCCAACATAAAACGACCCAACCTGATATAGAAACTCATACCTATGACATAGGGCCTATAAGGCAAATGTGACCCATTATATACTTAAAATATAGGCTGACAAGGCCATACAAGTATCTGTATACATGACATTTTTCTACAAGCCTCTAAGAGTACATACTTATCATAAAGTTTGGGATAGGTCCACGCCATACCAAAAAATACAAGTCTAAATAATATTGACCAAACAAGCAATCCGGAGCAAATGGAGCGCACCAACATCTTTCGCTGAGCTGATATCCTACTTAGATGACTCTGAACCTGTCTATTGGGACCTGCGGGCATAAAACTCGGTGTCCCTAGGAAAAAGGAATGTCAATACAAATAATGTACCGAGTATGTAAGGCAATAAAATAACTTAAAGCTGAAACTAAACTGACAATATAATAACTGAAAGTAAATGGGAGTCAAAGATGCTTTTGAGATATACTTACATGTTAATAGTGACTCAACTCTCTCAATAAATAAAATAGATGTCCGACCTTATAAGGCTCAGAACGTGTAACTACTCCACCGTAGTAGGCTCGCTCATAGGCGCTCGGACATACTAGGATTTGTATCTCGGCCATGTTGGGCTCGCTCATAGGTGCTCGACTACAGTAGGCTCGGTATATAACTTACCATCTGATCGGAGGTTTCCCAATAGGGGCCTGCCCACCGATTATAGCTCGATGGTGGGGAAACTACTGTAATACTATATATATATATATATATATATAACTTTCGCTCTCTTGACTGGAAGAAGACAATACTCAATTGAATATGAAGTCCCAATAAGGAAAAGTACTGTAACTTATGAGACTAGGATAATATATATAAATACGAGATCATGCCAAAATGAAGGAAGGGCTTAACCTTAACATACATGAGCCAATTCTCTTGATCATCCCTCTAACACACGTCAGTTGCGACAACACTGCTATCATTCCTGGACATTGAATCCCCATGCTTCTAGCCTTCTATCCGAAGTGTGGATTATTCACAACCTTCTCCATTTGAGTATGTCATACGTTGTTCACCTCTACCTTATTTACCTTAAAGTCCTGCATCGTATCTTCTATTTCTTTTATGACCTCCCTTCCACATAGGTATAATTCATGTCCATAACTTGAAGTTCTACTATAATACTAGCACCTCTAATGCATACACAATCCGGTGAGACCTTCGTACTGACTTCTTATGAGGATGGTACTTTTCTAACTGGCTTTATCGTAGGTCCGTTATAGAATATGGTTGTTGTACTACCTGTACCTCTAATATTAAGAGTGATTATGTAATGTTCTCAATCACGACTTCTATAATTTTTTGGGTCCAATAATCATACTCCTGATTTACTTAGTTGATGTAACTCTTTTGTTTCCTCTTCCCTTTGATCAACCTTTATGTAGGCTTAAGCTATCTCCTGATCTGCGGCTCCTAGACTCAATTATTTCTTTTAACTTATACTGGAGTCTTCTACGGCTGTATGATTGTCAACATATATTTTGCATCGGTAATACTCCAAACTCTAAGTGCGTTCATAACGTAACTAACTCTGGATCATTAATCGAATAATTCTTTTCATTCCTTCTTAGATTTCTTTAAACATAAGACATTACTTTTCCTGGTCTTTTGCCCCCTTGTTGCGTGCATACTTAGCTTATCTTAGTTCCCACGCATGTAAAAATTCCATACCACTCATATGATCTTGAATATCACTTCTGATTTTACTTCCCGTTTATTAGCCACGGTAGGTGCCACTTTCTTATGGAGTAAATACAATGTTGTTGTGAGTCTGTTGTTATAAGACTTTTGTTGTAGTATTTAGGGATACCTTCTTGCCCTAGTAAAGCTGCGAGCTTATTACACCGTATACCCAATGGAATTCTTGATGGTCTTCCTCTCCTATAAAATTCCTTAGTTACTTACCTCCGCACTTATGTGCTTGTACCGTTGCTTCTGAACTGAAGTTTTGATTGTCTTCCCATAACACTCATACGGTATCTTTAACTACCCCAACTCCTATCTGAATATTTCTCAAGGTCATGATGTCATATCTGGGAAACTGAATTCCCCATGTTGGGGTTCATTCTGTTTATCTTGCACGATCTATTGATTTGTATGTATCCTCGTATCTAGCCATAACTAGGCTTTTCCTATATTAACTACTAACTAACCGTTGGCCCATTCTTCTATCAATATTCTGCGAAATCTTTCTCGGGTCATTTCCTTTGTCTTAACTTACCTCTCGCACTGGTTCCTTATCTATAGATAACATTATTTCCTCTTATTGACGTCGTGTTTGCATAATGTTCTTGACTCGTAGCATATCTGTATGATTTGAATAAGTGCAATATCATCCCTTTCTCATTTTATCGCATCCTTCCTTTATCATTCCATAATTTCTATAACCACTTAACTCTGACTTGATACCATATCACTCCATATTTTCCCCTTTTAGGATTACTAAGATTTAGTACTACGACAATATACCTATAGATATTTTACCTCTTCCTCTTTGGTGTCTTTTCACATTATTTATGACCCTTAATTGCCTTGCGGTAATCCTTCTATGCCAAGGATAACAAAATTCCTTACTCACGAGGGTGACACCTAGTATAACTGGCACATACCGTCCCTTAAGTTTAACTTTGCTCACATTTCTTGCTTTAGGGAAGCATCTTCCTAAATGACATTTAAAGGGTATTCTTCTGTCTATTATCGCCGGAATGCATTCTACGAAATTCTCGTGATGCCGACTATTATCATATCACTCAGTCCCTAATTCATATTTAGTTTATCTTGTTCACCAACCCATACTGATTTTCATTACTCTGGGTTTAACTTTTCCTTCTGGTAGTCGCATTAGAGTCACGAACTTGTTTCTCAAAATGAGAATATGACTTTTTGTCCTATACTCTTCTGTTCTCTCAAGGCTTGTAATCTCTCATCATTTCCTTCACTTGACTATAGACTCTCCAATACTGTCATTTGTTTCTTTTGATCTACTGTTGTCATCCCTGTATCACATCTTACTCATAATGCTTCACTAATTCTCTTTTTAGATCCCTGATAACATTTCTGTCTATTACTTTATTCAAAAAAACATCAACAAGACATTTTTTTTCTTTTAGCTCCCCTTGTTCCATCCGTCAGCTCTTCGGGTTGCCTAACATTCTTTCTCTACTAGGGGGGCCACACTAAGGTAATTTTTATCCCTTCAAGGCTTCCAGTGCCTATCTTGGTAGTACTCATATCTAGTTGTACTATTTTATAGTGCACCATCTAGCTGTCTCGCTTGGAGATCTATTAGCACATTTGCAACATCCTTCGGAAAGGTCAACTAACGCAAACAATCCATCCATCATTTTGGGTTACTCTAACCCCATCCGAATCCTGATATCCCGTCCTTCTCTTAAACCATATATGTTACCTCCCATAGGGTATAACTGAGATGGGTGTGGCCAATTGTACATACCTCTATTACTGTTGAAGGTAACTCAAAATGCTAATATTTCTCCCCCTGAATTGTAAATACTGATAATATTTATTAAATGGGTGCCTCGTACCCTTCTTGACCTTACTTCTTTTACTTGTTGAAGCTTGTATCCATCTTCTGAATCTCTCATTGCCTTTCACCATATAGGTGGATAGATAATTCTTGCCATAGGGATCCTTTTCCAGAAGCTCACACGTCTTAGTATACAGATGATCTGCTAAAGATCTTACATTTACTCATTATAAGCATGATGTAAAATCAATTTCCTCTGACTCGACTCTTCCACAACCGTATTCAATCCCTTACCAACCATCTTTCTAGATGCAGGCATAGTCGTATTATGAATAGGATAGAGTTTAGGAAATTGAGTTCTTACAACTGAGCTCTACCACACGATCTAGAGTAAGAAGAAAGAGTGACAATCTTAACTTCTCTATAGCCTCCTGCTTATAAGTGTGGTGCACAAAACACCTATAAAAAAGACTCTACGAGACACAACTATTAGATTCCCTAGGAAAGAACTGCTATGATACCACTTTTGTCATGACCAAAACCGATAGGCCGCAACGCGCACCCAGTACCTTACTCAACCGAGTATCAATGTAACGTATATTTCTTATTACATAAACATACATAAGTTGTCCATAAGAGGCGTCATGAGATAACCAGAGTAAATATAAGGGAAATACCTGACATAGTACGACCCAACCTGATATAGAAACTCAGATTTGTGACATACGTGCCTATAAGGATAATATGACCCATTATATACTTAAAATATAGGCCGACAAGCCATACAAGTATCTGTATACA
This sequence comes from Nicotiana paniculata, assembly GCA_005239505.1. Classification (NCBI taxonomy): domain Eukaryota; kingdom Viridiplantae; phylum Streptophyta; class Magnoliopsida; order Solanales; family Solanaceae; genus Nicotiana; species Nicotiana paniculata. The sequence goes on from ML334693.1 coordinate 21,494, forward strand.
TGACATCTATCTACAAGCCTCTAAGAGTACATACTTATCATAAAGCTCGGGACAGGGACCCGCCATACCAATACTNCTCTAAGAGTACATACTTATCATAAAGCTCGGGACAGGGACCCGCCATACCAAACAATACACGCTTAAATCATACTGACCAAATAAGTAACACCGGAGCAAAGGAGCGCACTAAAATCTTCCGCTGAGCTGATAGCCTACTTGGAGGACTCTCGACCTGTCTATCGGGATCTGCTGGCATGAAACGCAGTGTCCCCAGGCAAAAGGAATGTTAGTACAAATAATGTACCGAGTATGTAAGGAAATAAAATAACTTAAAGTTGAAACTGAACTAATAATATAAAAACTGAAAGTAACTGGGAGTCAAAGATGCTCTTGAGATATACTTACATGCTGATAGTGACTCAACTCACTCAATATAGTAAATAAAATATATGTCCGACCATATAAGGCTCAGAACATGTAACTGCTCCGCCATAGTAGGCTCGCTCATAGGCAGTCGGCCATACTAGGCTTTGTATCTCGACCATGTTGGGCTCGCTCATAGGTGCTCAGCCACAGTAGGCTCAGTATATAACTTACCATCTGATCAGAGGTTGCCAATAGGGGCCTGCCCACCGATTATAGCTCGGTGGTTGGGAAAATACTGTAATACTGTATATATATATATATATATATATATATATATATATATATATATATATATATATATATATATATATAGACCCTCCGCTCTATTTACTGGAAAAAGACAATACTCAATTGAATATGAAGTCCCGACAAGGAAAAGTGTTGTAACTTATGAGACTAGGATAATGTATATAAATTTGGGAGTATGAACTTTTCTTTATGCCTTGTTATAAAACACATGTACTTACGAGATCATGCAAAAATGAAGGAAGTGCTTAACCTTAATATACATGAGCCAATTCTCTTGAAAATCCCTCTAACACACGCCAATTGCGACAACACGTAACAGCAGATCGGAGTAGGGAAAAATCCATATGATATCCTTGAGAAAGATTGTGACGGACTCCCTTATAATTGCAAAATCTCACGTTACTTATGTGTGATCAACTAGATTTGCACTGGTCGTTCTTATATTTCATACCTAGGTACATGATTACTTGAGATACATTAGAGGCTTTTGTAATTTAAATAGTAAACATGTAAATCTAGTGAACCATTTCAAAGCTTCACTTAGATATTACTATTTGGAGATATCAAAATTGTGCTTTCAAGAAAATAGCACTTCAATAGCTACTCTCGTTCAAGCAATGGAAGCTTTATTACTATTATTATATGCACCTCTCTTTTAAATTAGAGAGGTCTTATACAAGAAAGGGGTGTGGCCCCACTTTATGTGGTGGCTTAACCACATAACCATTTAACTACCACCTTTCAATCACAATTCAAGAGTCATAATCTTGGCATGATGGGATGCCACGTTGGGATTAATACTTATCCAATAATTATCCACTTAATTACATAATTACATGGTAATCTGCCACTAATAATCAATAATTATCCAACTATCCACATAAATAAGAATTATCTCAAATTACTTATAATTCTACTCACTTTTAACATATTTTATACACCTTACTATCATGTTCATGTGGTATCTTGTATGGTACTAGTCCATAAATATCGGGTATTTTAGCCCAGACCGTATTTTATCCCAAAATGTCAAACTTCGACGAAATACATTTTCTTCAATTTGCTTACGCTCTCACCTTCACGGATCTACTCATCATTTGTTTGACATATCATAATGCTTATAATCTAAAAATAATCTCATTTCTCAAACTTACGTCGATTAACTTACGAAGAAACTTTACTGTACGAAAATGCGGGATGTAATATCTCATTTTCAAGCTTTCATCAATTCACTTATGGCGTATTTTCACATACGAAAACATGGGGTGTAACACCATAAGTGTATCTCATAATATTGTCATGGTGAATGGACCGATCCAACAAGAATATTTCATATTACTGCCGAGGAGAACGACCTATTCTCATAAAAATATTTCATAATACTGCCGAGGAGAACGACCTGATACCATAAGAGTAGTTAAACTTGCATTGGTTTACTAGCCTAACGCACGAAGATAAATGCGAGTTTACAGTAATTACAAAGCTACCGATCAAATAAGCACAACACGAGGATATGAACGTAAGATAAAGCATAACTCCGTAGATAATCAAGTATCCCACTAAGTTCTTAAAGTAACAAGGCTCGATAAACTACGCAAGTCCACTCTCAAGTTACATCATAATTTGAAGAATTTAAACAGATAAGAATAACTCAAGTAATACAGTTAAAGCATGGTGTGAGTCTAAGTCTCCCCGGACATAATCAAGAATCTAGCTTAAGCACGAGCCCTCATCACCTTATGTGTGTGTAGCTCCTATAGCACGTATAACGAGAGTAAATACAATACCTATAGGGATATGTTTCCTCTTACAAGATTAGACAAGAGACTTATCTTGTTTCTTAAATTTGATAATCGGCTCCAACATCTCTCTAATAGCTCAAATCAATATCGAGAAACCCAAAACTAGTCAAAAGAACTGTTACATCTAGCCTTTTCGTACGTTAAAAGATTCGTCTTCAGTTAATCGACGTAGTCTGGGGGATAAGATTATCTTGAGGTTAACGTATTTATGCTATTTATAACAAACGATAAATAAGTGTCATGAAGGATAAAGGGTACACGAATTAAAGGAAACGAGTTTCATTGAAAGTGGCCAATTTGGGATAAAATACGGGTCGAGCGATACTACCCGATATTTATGGACTAGTACCATACAAGATATCATATGACCGTGAAAATATGATGTATAAAGTATATTAAAAATTAGTATAATTATAAGTAAAGTGAGACAATTTTTAAATATGCGGGTAATTGGTTAATTATTGGGTAGCAGGACATTACCTAGTTAATTATTAAAAAAGTGATATAAGATTAAACAATCCCCCCCTTCCCCCAGGAAAAGTAACGTGGAAGAATGCCACAAATAAAGGAATGACTCTTAAGTCATTCCATGTATAGGTGTCTTATCTTGGAAAAATTAAAACATTCAAGTAAGGTTTAATATAGAATCTTGTCCATTCCATTTGGACAAAAGAAGAACAAAAAAAAACGTTAAAAATTATAAAACAAGAGACATGTTCCATTCTTTCTAATTCAAGATACTTCATAGAACAAAAGCTTCACTTTCGTTCAAAATACTTCAAAGAAACAAAAGCTTCATTTCGTTCAAAATAATTCAAGGAACAAAAGCGTAATTCCATCAAAATTTTGCGGTTACAAAAGAGTACGGTGCAATCTTCGCCAAGAATATTATACGAAAGGACATCCCTTCTTTCCTTTGTCATGGTCAAAATTATATAGAAGAAACGAGCAAACGCTCAATTTCCATAAATTACTCTATTCATAGAAGTACTAGGGGTGTCTTGATTCCCCATTTGAACTATTATTATCTTCTGTTCATGGGTCTCAGAATAATATGCAGTTGAAAAAGTTTATCTGGAAGGAATATTGAGATTATTACATATTTTGCATGCATGTCACTCATTTATACATATGCATTTGCCCATAACCTGATGGTGTTATATACGCGTATATATCTGAATATATGTATATGGGATATGGGAAAAGATTACGGCGTTATATACGCACCACCACCTGATCAAATAGTATATGTTGATGATGTTGCCCACAGTGGCCGAGATGATATGATGGGATGCCCTCATAGGCTTGATGATATTATGTACATCTATACCTATGCATGACACGACATTTATATGCACGTGCATGACATTATAAATGTTTCAGGATTTATAATGTTATTCATATTTACATATGAATTACTTTATTTATTTTATTTATGTCTCTTATGTACTGATTTTCATGCCTTACATACTCAATACATTATTCGTACTGACGCCTTATTTCTTGGGGCCTGCGTTTCATGCCCGCAGGTGTAGGTAGGCAAGTCGACGGTCCCCCTTCTTAGGATCCTTGATTAGCGAGAGTTGGTGTGCTCCACTTGATCCGGAGTTGCTTTGATTTTGGTACGATATGTTTGTATATGTATTGGTATGACGTGGATTAGTCCCGTATTTATACAATTATCTTTCTATTAGAGGTCATTAGACAGTTGTGTATGGTTGGATAGTATGTGTTCTTGTCGGATTTCAACTTTGGGGTGTATAGTTGTCTATAGCAGCCTTGCCGGCTCGCCCACTATATTCTGCATGTATACGTACATATTCCTTTTTGGCACGTATCCTTCATGTATGCTATTTTTGTAATTGAGTAGATGTTATTCAGGTTTATATCTTAGACACGTGCTTAGGGGTGTTTGACAGGTAAGACTCGGGCACCCGTCGCGGCCCATCAATTTGGGTCGTGACAAAAGTGGTATCAGAGCAGTTCTGTCCTAGGGTTGTCTACAGACCGTGTCTAGTAGAGTCTTGTTTATGGGTTTGTTCTGCACCACACTTATAAACAGGAGGCTACAGGACGTATAGGATGTTATCCTCTCTTTTTATCTTAGATCGTGTGATATAAGAATTCATGTCCTAACGATATGCTATATTTTCAGCAATGCCTACAAAGACTATAGCCGCCCAGAAAGGAATGTCTGTGGTTGGTGAGACTACTAGTCGAGCACCACGAGCTACCAGGGCTCGGAAAAATCCGCATAGATAGATTCCATCTCAGACTTCACATACCCCACCTTTTTCAGAAGAGTTTCGAGGGGCACCAGCTCCAGCGCCCACCCTTGTACGTCCATCTCCTTACCCGGATGCACTGGGTCAGGAGATGAGAGATGTTATTCAGATATTAACCAGATTAGTAACCGCGCAGGCTCGACGTCAGGAAGTAGATATTGGTCATGTAGATAGGTCCGTCAGTACGAGGGTTCATGACTTCATTAATTTAGACCCTCCGGTATTCACGGGGGCAGATCCAAATAAGAACCCTCGGGTATTTATTAATAGAATGCAGAGGACGTTAAGGGTAATGAAGGCCACTGTGAATGAGTCAGTTGAGCTAGCTTCCTATAGACACCGATATGTTGTTGTTAAATTGTACGAGTCTTAGGAATTGTCCAGAGGTGAGCATGCCCCTCCAGCAATATGGCAGGAGTTTACAGAAGCTTTTCTTTGTCATTATCTTCCACCAGAGCTTAGACGGGAAAGAGTTGATAGGTTCTTAACCCTTCGGCAGGGTAACATGAGTGTTTGGGAGTACAGTCTTCAGTTTGATTCATTGGCTAGGTATGCACCCACTATTGTGTCTAAGATGGAGGATCTGGTTCACTAGTTCATGATGGGATTAGAGCTTCACTCTCTTAACGATTGTATTTCGGTCTCACTTCAGCCAGACATGGACATTTCTTGTATTCAGACATATGCTCAGGGTGTAGAGGAGCGTATGTAGAAATAGAGGGCCGATCGTAGGCATGATAGGGCCCAGGAAAAGAGGGCGAGGTCTTCGGTTCCTTCTGGTGATTTTCGAGGTGGTCAAAGGCTACAGTACCTGAGGTATCCAGCCCATCCACCGGCTAGTGCGCCCCCTCAGTTTGGCAGTAAGAGATTTGATCTTTCTACATATCCAGGGTCCGGTCAGAATTTCAGGGCCTCAGGTTCTCAGGTTTCAAGTCAGATGAGGCCACCCTTTCCACGATATGCTCAATGTGGTAAGAAGCATATTGGGCAGTGCCGTATGGGATTAGGTGTTTGTTATAGTTGTGGTTATCCGGGCCACGTTATGAGGGATTATCCGATGAGAGGTGATGCAAGCATAGCTCAGCCAGCGGGATCTGTAGATTATTCATCATCATCAGTACGCCCCCCGGGCAAGGTTCACAAGTACCAATGAGTCATAGTAGAGGCAGAGGCGGAGCATCTAGCTTGAGCAGTCCTCATAACCGCATTTATGTTTTGGCAGGACGACAGGACCAGGAGTCATCGCCTAATGTTGGTACAGGTAGTTCATGGTCGATCGACCGTAGCAGACCTAATCGAGTTAGATATGGTAGAATTTGATGTTATAATGGATATGGATTGGTTGGATTCTTGTCATGCCAATGATGATTGTAGATCAAAGATAGTCCGATTTCAATTTCTAGGGGAGCCTATTCTAGAATGGGAAATAATTTAGAACACAATTTAACATATGATTTAGAGTCAAATATGCAACTCAATAGTTGCCACGGAGAGGACCAAGTCCAATCCAAAAACCAGTGCACGCCACATACTCGTCATCCGACATGTACGCTATTCTAAAGTTAGTGAGAAAATATGATGTCTGGGGTTTCATACCCTCATGACAAGATTTATAGCCATTACTTACCTCCACCCGAGGAAAAGTACTAATCTGCGATGCTCTTTCCCCTCGAATTGGCTCCTGATTGCTCCGAATCTAACCAAAACTAGATTAACATCATCAATATACGCTAAATGAACAAGGCTCAAACGAAAACTATCAATTTTAGGCACAATTCTCGAAATTGGCCAAACCTGAGCCCCGGGACCACGTCTCGAAATTTGATAAGAATAACAAAACTAGAATCCCCATTCCCTTACGAGTCTACCCATAAGAAATTTACCAAAATTCGACCTCAATTGCTCACTCAAATCATCAAAAGAAATTTTCAATTCTCCCTCCCATTTTTCCCAATTTTCTACTTTAATTCCTCAAATTGCATGGTGTAAATCAAGACAAATTCATGAAATTGAACCAAAAATTATTGAAGAACACTTACCACAAGAATCCCACTGAAAATCTCGTCCAAAATCTCCTTCCCTCGAGCTCTCTAATGGAATATTGAGTTATGGCCAAGAACCCCCGAAATTAGAACTTAAAACTGCCTGCCCAGATCATTAACTCACTGCGATCGCGGGACCACCCACGCGATCGTGAAGCTTCACCTTCATGAACTATGTGATCGCGTACCGCGTAACACTGTCGTGAAGAACAATTGCAACAACCTCACGCGCCCTATTTTCTTCTACGCGATTGCACAAAGAACCACGCGACCACACTGCTCAAGACTACCCAACCTATGCGATCGCAAACCTTATTACGCGATCGCATAGAACAAATCCGCCTGCCTCAATCTTTACTCTATACGATCGCGGATGAACGTACGCGATAGCAATGAACAAAGCACTGTTGCTAAAACACCAGAAAACCAGCAATCTCCCAAAGACCAAAAGTGCCCGTTTGAGCATCCGAAATTCACCCGAGGCCCCCGGGACCTCAACCAAACCAACCAACATATCCCATAACATCATTCAAACTTAGTCAAGCCTTCAAAACACCAAAAACGACGTAAAAATACAAAAAACACATCAAATTCAAGCCCATGAACTTTGAAATTTCTAAATTTCACCAAAGATGTCGAAACCATCCAAAACACAATCGATTGACCTGAAAATTTGTACACATATCCAAAATGACATTACGAACCTGCTCCAACTCCTAGAATTCCATTCCCACCCCGATAGCCTATTTTCCCTTGCCGAATCTCCAAAAAACTAACTTTCGTCAATTCAAGCCTAATTCTACACCGGACATCAAAACTCCATTCCGAGCACGATCCACAGTCCCAAATCACCTAACTAAGCTGTCAAAGCCATAAAATCTACATTCCGAGGTCGTTTACCAATAAGTCAACTCTCAGTTGACATTTTCAGCTATTAAGCCAATTTAAGAGACTAAGTGTCTCTGTTCTCACCACGACCACTCAGAACCTGAACCAACCGACCCCACACAACATAAATAGGCTAAGAAACATATGATAAAGCAGAAATGGGGAAAACAAGGCTAATCTCATGGAACGCCCGGTCGGGTCGTTACAATACTTATATTTTGTTATATTTCGAGGGCTTTGGTTATTTTATTACTTTTTGAGTTTTAGATCTCGCGTTTGGGAGATTTTGGAGGGGATTTGTCACGTTTGGATTAGGATTCGAGTCGTCCAGAGGTTATTTTACACAAGAAAAACCTCTTAGTGTATTGATTTAACTTCTTGAGGTATGTATCTTGCCTACTCGTAGGATTTGGTCTAATTGCATAATTAAGTTATGTGAAAGACGTTTACATGAGGTGACAAGTGTGTACCTAGTCTTATATGTGGAAAATTTACCGGTTTAGACTCTTAGGACACTTTTATGCAATTAATTAGAAGTTTTTATTACGTGTTACATATTTAGTTGTTTAATACATTATTATATGCTTAGATTATAGTAGTTATTCTTGTTTTATCTTCTGTTGTCGAATTTACTCTTATATGTCTTAATTGAAGTTATTATTATATGTTATATCTTTTATTGTCAAGTTTATCTTTATGCGGTTTAACTAAAGTTGTTAGTAAATGTTCTCTATTTCATTGTCGAGTTACTCTTATATGTATTAATTGAGGCTATTAGTACACGTCATGCCTTTCATTGTTAAATTTATTTTTAAGCAAGTAATTGAAGTTAAAGTTAGTAAAAGTCATTAACCCGTTTTAGTTGAGTTGTTGTTTTTTTGGAGAATCCTTCTTTGTTGAGTTATTTCTTGTTCTATTTTGTTGATATTGAGATTTGTGTACAAATTATGGTTGATTCGTGGTCTATGTGTTGTGGTGACATTGGTATATTTTTTTTGGAAATGTTGTGGCCGATGGGCACGTGTGGTAAATATTGATATCTCGTGTTGTGATCGTTGGCACATGTGGATTTGTTCTATGAATTGATTTTTTCTATGGGAGTATAAGGGTGGCATCCCTCTATTGTTGGGTGGCTATTGTGTTATTGTCTGGGTGGAGTGATATGGGAGGCTATTTTGTTATTGACTGGACGGAGTGATACATGTGGCTATTGTGTTTCATGTCTTGGCTGAGTGATAAGGGTGGCTATTATGATATTGACAATACAGAGAGACAAGGGTGGCTATGTCGAGGATGTTATGTGATGGCCTGGGGGCATACTATTGATGACACTCGTGTGATGGTGTGATTTTCCTTCAGTGTGTCATGCACATCACGTGAGTTGTTGTGTTGTTTCCAATTAATTACTCAATATCTTTGGTGTTACTTGTTGACTTGGACTGTAATAGTACCCTCACACATGCATACACCGTAACATGTAATTTATATCAGTTTAGGAGTATGAAACTTGAAATTCATTGATCATGTACATATATTCTGGTATATTTGCATTCATTATGATATTGAGCTTATGACCACGCGAGACGGATTGTAATACTGAGCATGTGACCACGTCGGGCTAATTGTGATAGTGAGTATGTAACCATGTCGGGCGGATTGAGATATTGGCACGTGAATTGTCCGTGCGATTGTGATTGATAATGTGGGCACGAGGTTCCATGTGTATATGAGTTGTGATATGGTACTTATGGTTTGTGGTTATGAGGAATGGTACCCCGGAGTAAATTTTGTTGTGAAATTTGTGCTAGAACAACTTGATTAATTTGGTTGTCATTTGCTTTCCTTAAGTGGTTTCTGTGGTACTTTAACTGTGTTTTGATCACTTTACTATTTTTATCACATGTTTATCCCTTGATTTCATTTATTGTTTATTGCTTCTTTTTTTAGATTTATACCCATATACTTTATAGGTTATTATGTCTAGTAGGTGTCTTGACTTGTACCTCGTTAATACTCCACCGAGGTTAATCTTGATACTTCCTGGGTACCGACCATGGTATACTCATACTACACTTCTACATATTTTTGTGCAGATCTAGGTATTGGAGATAATAGACTTAGATAGAGTTAACTTCTTGATCGCGAGGATTCAAGGTAGAATTGTGTGGTCGTCGCAGTCTCTTGGAGTCCCTTTCCTTTTGATTGTACTGTTAATTCATTATCGGAAAAACATTTTATTTTGTTTTGTGATACTTCAATGTATTCATTTAGAGTTGCTGACTTTGTATTACCTAGTCTTGGGAGGATTTTTGTGATTATTGCTGCGTAGGCCTGTATCACCTTTACTTCGGAAATTTTGCTTTAAACTCTACTTTAATAATATCATGTATTAGTTGGTTTAACTGTTGTAATTGAGCATCTTACCTAGTTGTAGAGACTAGGTGCCATCACGAGCCTTAATATGGGATTCTGGGTAGTGACAAGTTGGTATCATAGTTCATAGGTTCTACGAGTCACGAGTAAGTTAAGTAGAGTCTTGCGGATAAGTACGGAGAAGTTTGTACTTGTCTTCGAGAGGCTACAGAACTATTAGGAAAATTCCACTTCTTTCATTCCTATCATATGGATTTGTTGATTTCAGGTTTTTAGCCTTTGTATTTCTATTCTTCCACATATAGTGAGGACACGCACTACCAGATTAGCCGAGTAGATACCTTCTCCCCCTACTAGAACTGCGAGAGGCCGGGGTAGAGGCTGAGGAGGGGAACATGCCACAGCTAGAGCACCTACTAGAGTAGAAGTTTAGGAGTCACCAGTAGCTCCGGTTAGGGGAAAAGCACCAGAGGCACCTGTTGCTACCCCTAGATTTTCAGGATACTTTAGCACAGTTCCTGAGCATGTGGTACATTGGATAAGGCGGGATTGATTCCAGTTGTACCAGCTACTTCATAGACCAGGGGAGGAGCTCAGACTCCCATCGCCCATACTCCAGAGCAGCAGGCTCATGTTGGTCATACTCCGGGTGTTGTTCCGGTACATCCCATTGTCGCGGTTCAAGTGAGGTCGGGCCAGAGGTATCAGAAGAGGAGCAGCAGAAGCTTCATAGGATCAAGAAGTATCATCCTCCCTCTTCTAGTGGCACAGTTACTGAGGATGCACATGATTTTTTGGATAAGTGCCACCGTATTCTGCGCACCATGGGTATTATGGAGGTGAGCGGAGCTTCTTTTACTATATTTCAGCTGTTAGGAGAAACGTATAGGTGACGGACGGTTTACGAGGAGGGTAGGCCATCAGATGAAACCCCACTCACTTAAGCTCAGTTTTCATAGATGTTCTTGAGGGAAATTGTTCCCCTGAACCTTCGGTATGTGTGGCGTATAGAGTTCGAGCAACTGCGCCAAGGCATTATGATGGTGTGGAAATATGCCATCAGGTTCAGTGAGTTATCCCGTCATGCACCTATTTTGGTTTCTACCGTTTGAGAGATTGTACGCGAGTTTATCGAGGGGCTTAGTTGTGGAGTTGGAGATTGATACTCCATTTTAGCAGGTTATGGAGATATCCAAGAGGTTAGAGCATGTTCAGGGTCAGGAGAGGCTAGATAGGGAGGACAAGTGGCCTCGAGATCCTGGAGGATTCAGTGGTTCTACTCTTCGGTTCTGACCAATCACAGCGGAGGCTCCATCAGCTGGCCAGTCCAGTCCGCACTTCAGACTACTCGTGGTGCTCTAGCTAGTCAGGGATCTCGAGGTACTCATTCGGGGAAATCATTTTTAGTGCACCTCCTGCACAGGGTTCTTATAGCAATTATTCCAATTATCCGACACAGACTTAGCACCAGCAGCCATGCCTACAGACGGGTTGGTATGAGTGTGGTGATACTAGGCACATCATGAGAGATTATCCCAAACTCCGGAGGGGTGGACATCATCAGAGGACTCAGGCTATAGGCTCCACTTCAATTGCTACTCCACCGGCACAGCCAGCTAAAAGTGGAGGACATGCGGGTAAAGGGTGTCCTATAGGGGAGGCCCATCCTGTTGATATTTTTTTCGTGGTAGGACTGACGCCGTTGCACCAGATGATGTCGCTACAAGAATGGTTTATTTGTCATAGAGGAGCACCAGTCTTATTTTGATCTGGTCTTATTTATCGGTGTGAGTCCTCTTATCTTCTTTATATATGGATGTGTTTCATGATTCTTGTACTCTACTTATGTTTTTACCCATGTTGAGAGATTCTACAGTTGTAGCTCGTGTCCATCATTTTGGTTTGGTCATTCTTGAGAGTTATGAGACTATAATGAACTCTCTGCTACTTAATACGATAGGTTTTGATGTGCTTTCTGGATGGTTTGGTTACGATTTGTTATTTAGGTGCTCTAGCGATATGGGAAGTCTGTTAAGTGTTGTGATTTTTTTCCGCAAAATTGAGTTAGTGAAAGTATTTCATTTAGTGTGATGTCTATTCTACTTGTGATTTAGATACGAGGATGGGATCTACCTTTTTTATGTGGATTGATATGTTTGGACCAGGCTACGTGCCACGGTGGAGTTATATTATGATGAGATCCTTATGATTAGTTCATATGTTTTGTTTCTCCCTTGGTGGAATGGATTCGTGGTATGATACCAATTGGGAGTTATACCTATTGGACTTGTTCGGTAGTTCTCTCCATTGTTTCCCTTTCCATATTCTATCATATTGGAGTTGTGCTTGTTAGGTTTAGATTGCGAGGTATGTGCCCAAGTGGCATTGGGTATGACTTGTTGGTTGGGTGAGTGATTATGAGATCTTCACATTTCTTATGTCACTACCAATGTTGGGAAGGTTTGGAACAAGGTTCTAGCCGATATAAGGTTATTTACATATACCGGGTTTGATAATGGGCAGCTAATGTGGTCGGAAGTGTTACTACGGGCATATAGGTAATGTGTTATCTCTTGTGGTTATACATTATGTATGTATGCATGATCTATTGTAGTCGGTTGAAGTTGATACAATGTGTTTATGTGGGAATAGAGTCTTTGAGGGATGGTCAGATGTTGAAATTTGGTTCTAAGACTTACCAGTATGGGTAAAAGGAATAATCCTTAGTTGATATGGTGTTGTCAGGCTTATGTGGATTGGGATGATGTGAGTTTAACTTTTGTGTAGATAACTCCGGAATGGTATTTTGATGATACCAATTGCTTCATATGGTGATTTTGGACTTAGGCGTATGCCCGAATTTTGATTTGGATGTCCATAAGTTGATTTAATGCTTTGTGGCGAAAGTTGAAAAGTTGAAGATTTGGAAGGTTGAGAGGTTTGACCAGGAGTTGACCTTGTTGATATCGGGTTTGGATTGTGGTTCTAGGATTACTTGGTATAGTTCTGTTATGTCATTTTAGATTTTCATGCAAAATTTGAGGTCATTCAGAGTTTATTTGATATGGTTCGGTATGAGTTGTAGAAGTTGAAAGATCATTTGATCATTAGGCTTGAATTAAGATGTGATTCATAGTTTTGATGTTGTTTGGGATTAGGAAACATGACTTAGGAGAAGCTACTACGTACATTCCCATTAGGAAATACTAACAAAGTAGTGCATAAATTATTTTACAATGTTAGCGATAAGGATTAAAACAATCAAGAAAACTCTATGGCTTCATCAAAGTGAAAGTCACTAAATTTATCTCCATATCACTACAAATAACTCGTTCAAAATAATAAGAATTATCATCCATTATAGAATCATGAGCAAAATCCTGCCATAGGTTGGAATCCATGGTTGATGATACATCACTTTGTACCTTAATTTCTTGATCTTCTCCTTTTATTGTTGAATCATGACTACTGTCAATAGTTTCACTGCTAGGTAATATTTGTTTTACTTCAAATGAAGAAGATTCCATTTCATGATTTGGAATCTTTATTGAGTTGCAAATGAAGTGTTACCAAAACACTTCAATTCTAAAGATCTTTCAAAACAAAAATCATACTACAATCAAAGGTGGGGGAAAATGTTAGCCATTAAAATTTCATTCTCAAAGAATTATTGGAACTTTACCAGCGTAAACTTTTGCGATTCTAACGGAGTATGGTGCAATTTTTTTCAAGAATATCATACGAAATTTTTCTCTACTCCAGGTATGTTAAGAGTAAGCCCTTCCTTCATTTTTGATGATCTCGTAATTATACGAGTTTGATAACGAGGCATTATGAAAAATTCATATCCCAAATCTTACGTATATTTTGCTTGTCTCGCAACTTGCAATATTCTCTTTATCGGGACTTCATATTCATTTGAGTATTTCCTTTTTCAAGTCAAGAGAGCAGAGTGTCTATACATACAATAATACAGTATTTTCATTATCATCGAGCTATAATCGATGGGCAGGCCTCTATTGGGCAACCTCTGATCAGATGGTAAGTTATATACCGAGCCTACTGTGGTCGAGCGCCTATGAGTGAGCCCAGTTGGTCGAGATACAATGCCTGGTATGGCCGAGAGCCTATGAGTGAGCCTACTACGGTAGGGTAGTGTGTGTGTGTGTATATATATATATATACACATACACAAACACACACACACTGAGCCTTATAGGGCCGGACAACTATTTTACTTACTATATTGAGAGAGTTGAGTTAGTATCACTAGGTAAGCATATCTCCAGATTATCTTTGACTTCCAGTTACTTTCAATTATTATATTATCAGTTTAGTTTCATCTTTAAGTATATTGCCTTACATACTCAGTACATAATTCGTACTGGCATCCTTTTGTTAGGGACACTGCATTCATGCCTGCAAGTATAGATAATTAGATTGACGAGCCCTCATAGTAGACAAGGTTTGCGTTCAGCAAAGGATCGGTAAGACTCTACCTCATTCGCAGTGCACCCGAGTGTATGAGTCATTGTGTCAGAGTTTTGCTATAAACATATGGGTAAGCCGGTGCCCTGTCCAGTTTGATGTTAAATAATCTTAGAGGCTTTGTAGACAGAAGTTCAGTTTGTACAGTATGTCAGAGGTCTTGATGGCCCATATGTATTCATCTTTTAAGAACGATAGTTTATTGATACAGTGTTTCCCACTTATAGTTGTACATTGTGAGTCGTGGTCATGTGGGCCCATGATAGTTACGAAAGGAATGAGTTCAGACAACTCGACCTATGTATGTGCTAGTTTTGGTCGAATGATCATGAGTTACAAAGTGGTTCGCTCGGGCCAGCATGACACCTGGTGCCAGCCACGCCTCCCCAGGTTTGGGGCGTGACACATTCTATCCATACATGGGATGAATTGGCCGAGAAATTTATTGTCAAGTTTTTTTCTCCTGGGCATATGGAAACTCTAAGGGATGAGATTCTAGCTTTCAAACAAGAACCCAACGATCCTTTGCACGATATATGGGAAAGGTACCGAACAATGGTCAAAAAGTGCACCAAAAATGAGCTCACTTTTCGGGTGGGTGATGAAAAGGTGGTCTTCCGTGTGTGCAAATCTATGAGGCAACCAGATAGAAATGAAGTTTGTTCATTCGTGGATTTGGTGACCGATGTGATTATTGATGATGCTAGTGCCACAATGAATGTTGAGGATAATTTGGAAGACGTTTTGTTCAACCTTAATGATGAGGAGGAGAAATAAGGCTATATGGAATGTGTGAATGCTTTGCAACGAATGCGGTCGTACACTTATGAACCCCGCAAGTTATCCTTGGGTCTTGAAAATCGGAAGACTCCTCAAACAAAGCCCTCAATCGAGGAGTCTCCCACTTTGGCGTTAAAGTCATTGCCTTCGCATCTCAGGTATGAATCCCTTGGCCCTTCCTCTACTTTACCAGTTATTCTTTCCTCTTGTTTGACTAACGTGCAGGTAGAGTCCATATTGGAGGTGCTATAAAGGAGGAAGAGAGCAATCGGATGGACATTGATATCCGAGGCATAAGCCTCGCCTTTTGGGTGCACAAGATTATTTTGTAGGAGGATGCCAAACCCTCCGTTGAACATCAAAGGATGCTAAATGAATCAATGCAAGATGTGGTCAAGAAGGAGATCATAAAGTTGTTGGATATCGAGGTTGTTTACCCCATTTCTGATAGTTCATAGACTTCTCCGATGCAATGTGTCCCAAAGAAAGGGGGAATGAATGTGGTTGTCAATGACAAGAACGAGTTGATTCCTACAAGAACGGTGACTGGAAGGAATGTGTGTATGGACTATCGCAAGCTCAACATAGTCACAAGAAAAGATCATTTTCCCTTCCCTTCCTTGATCAAATGCTTGATAGGTTGGCCGGTCGTGCTTTCTATTGTTTCCTCAATGGGTATTCCGGCTACAATCAAATTCTCATTACTCCGGAGGATCAAGAAAAGATCATGTTCACATGTCTCTATGGTACTTTCGCGTTCTCGGGGATGCCATTTCGGTTATGCAATGCATCGGCGACTTTTAACTGTGTATAATAACTACTTTCACCTACATGGTGGATGATATACTGCAGATCTTCATGGATGATTTTTCTGTGGTTGTGGATTCTTTTGATGATTGCTTGAACAATTTGGATAAGGTTTTGGCAATATGTCAGGAAACAAACTTGGTATTAAATTGGGAGAAATGTCACTTCATGGTCGAGGAAGGCATTGTCTTTGGCCACAAAGTTTCAAAGCATGGTATTGAGGTTGACAAGGACAAAATAGAGGTGATTTCTAAACTCCCACCCCCTACATCTATGAAGGGAGTGAGGAGCTTCTTGGGTCATGCCGGATTCTATCGCCGATTCATCAAGGATTTCTCCAAAGTGGTGAACCTGTGTGCAAACTTTTGGAGAAGGATTCCATGTTTCATTTCAAGAAGATTGTGTGAAGGCATTAGAATTTCTTAAGTTCATGTTGGCTACTACTCCTATTATTACCGCACCGGATTGGAGCTTTCCTTTTGAGCTCATGTGTGACGCAAGTGATGTAACAGTTGGAGCGGTGTTGGGGGCAACGTATCAACAAAATCTTCCATCTGGTCTACTATGCTAGCAAGGCCATGAATGATTCCCAAGTCAACTATACAGTGACCGAAAAAGAGCTCCTTTCTATTATTTTTTATATAGAGAAGTTTCGCCTGTATTTGATGGGTACAAAGGTGATTGTTCACACCGATCATGTGGTGCTTCGATATTTGGTGAGAAAAAAAGATTCTAAACTAAGATTAATGCAGTGGGTGCTTCTATTGCAAGCGTTTAATTTAGAGATTCAATACTGCAAGGGTATTGAAAACCAAGTGGCAGACCACTTGTCTCGTTTGGAGGAAGAGGGGAGGCCACATGACAGTCTCGAGATAAATTATTCATTTCTCGATGAACAACTTCTAGCCATTTTAATTATCGGAATGCCATGGTTCGCCTACTTAGCAAACTATATTGTGAGTGGCATTGTACCGAATGAGTTCTCTTCAAACCAAAGGAAAAATCTCAAATGGGATTGCCTTGACTATTATTGGGATGAGCCATACCTCTTCCATATTTGTATCGATAGTGTGATTCAACGATGTGTACCGGAGGAGGAACAAGCAGGAATTCTTGAGGCTTGCCACTCTTCACCGTATGGTGGTCACCATGGTGGAGCAAGAACGGCGGCAAAAGTTATTAGTTGTGGATTCTATTGGCCTACTCTCTACAAGGATTCTAGTGAGCTTGTCAAGCGTGGTCATGAATGCCAAAGGGCCGGTGGAATCTCAAAGAAAAACGAAATTCCTCTCACCACCATTTTGGAGATAGATATTTTCGATGTATGGGGTATTGATTTCATGGGTCCGTTTGTTAGCTTTTTTGGGAACACCTACATTCTAGTCGCGGTTGATTATGTTTCTAAGTGGGTCGAGGCCATTTCTTTGTCCAACAATTAAGCGAAGAGTGTGGTGGCATTCTTGAAGAAGAACATCTTTACATGATTCGGTACTCCAAGGGCCATAATAGGTGACATGGTTCACATTTTTGCAACAAGGATTTTGATACCTTACTCACAAAGTATGGTGTCACTCACAAAGTATCGACCCCCTATCATCCTCAAGCAAGTGGACAAGTTGATGTTCGGGAAGGTGTGTCATCTTCCGGTGGAACTTGAGCATAAGTCCATGTGGGCGTTGACGAAGTTGAAACTTGAGTAGGATGTTGGCGCAAACTTAAGGGTGGCACAATTTAATGAGCTAGATGAATTCTGGTGCCATGCCTACACAAGCTCGTCCCTATACAAGGAGAAGATGAAGTACCTCCATGACAAGTACATCCTTAACAAGGAGTTTAAAGAAGGTGATGTTGTGCTATTGTTCAATTCCTGGTTACGGATGTTTCTGGACAAGTTGAAGTCTAAATGGAATGGCCCATTTAAAGTGGTGAATGTAACCCCCTTTGGTGCTTAGGACTTGAAATATAAGAATGATGATGTTCTTAGAGTCAATGGGCACCGGGTAAAACACTATTTTGGAAAGGTTGATGATGACCACATCGTGGCAGTTCTTCATTTCAAATGATCGGTAACCGGCGTCATGCCGCAACGTTAAATCAAGTGTTGCTTGGGAGGAAACCCATGTGTATTATTTTTTTTATTTTTATTTTTCATCTTTATTAGATAGACTTCATTTTGTGCTAACTAGTTTCGAAGTGTATCCAGGAATGGGTGTGCATTGCAGGTTCTGTGCAAGAA
Source organism: Nicotiana paniculata (assembly GCA_005239505.1). NCBI lineage: Eukaryota > Viridiplantae > Streptophyta > Magnoliopsida > Solanales > Solanaceae > Nicotiana > Nicotiana paniculata. Next base: position 39,870 of record ML334693.1, read on the forward strand.
AAGTTGGCTAAGTGTCACAAAAGTGTGGACCGCACCAGAATGATGCGGACCACACAATCACTCTGCGGCCGCACAATTATATGTGTGGTCGCACAAAAAATTGTGGCCAATTTGCGGCCGCACTCAAAATTGTATGGTTCGCACAAATCCTGCGGCAACACTCACTTTTGTGGGGACTGCAGAGTTCAATCAAGGGTTCAGGTAAAGAGTGAAGACCCCACTCAAAATTGTGCGGCCGTAATCAACTTAAATCTTGAACGACTTGGTCAACCTATAAATAGGATCTCAATGCACTATTCACAACTTTACACACTCTTAGTTCTTGATCCCTAAGCAAGCACAATGCAAATTCAATTAGTTCACAATACTTATGCATTTCATCTATGTAGCTTCTTACCTGCATTCCTTCATCACTGGTATGTTCATTACATCTATGCTACGATGGGATGTGATATGTTGATTAGTTAGACACATGATGTGTTTCTGTTTGGGCCTTGTGGAAAATTTGAGCGAGATGGATCTTAGGGTGTTGAATGGTTGATTGCGCCTTGGATATGGTCTTTCCTGTTTGTGGTATATTGTGCTATCTATTTTTCGATGGTTATGGTCATGAACTTCGTGTTTTTGTTTTTGATTGGCTTATGGTTGATTTTCTGCTGACTGAAAAACCAGCATTATTTACTCTAATTCCCATTGCATTCTTGTCCGGGTAATTGATAGGGTTGCAATACTTTTTTCAACACCAGAAGGAACAATACAGCTCAGCAAGAAAAACATATAATTCAGAAAATGCCCCTAAGCCAGTAGGCATGTTGATCGTCTATGTGTATTCCCTCTTATAAGAAGTAGTAAAATACACTTGTACAATTTTATAAATCCTACAACCTTCTTTCAATGCCCAAAAAGGCATTACAGATGCTGATGTCGCATGAAAGTAACACATGCTCTCACAATTCACAAGGATCTCCGGCTTACATCTTTTGGCATATGCTTTACGTAAATATTTTGTCCATCTTTTTGATATATATCAGGTATCTCATTCTTCAATTAATTCAAATCAAAATAGGCGGACCAAACACTTACACAGTCCTTGCATCTATTCTTTGAGCACTGGCATAGCAAAATTCGAATTCGCTGACTCAGATGAGTGGTTTTTGGCTTCATAAACATATCTATGTTGTTAAGATAAAAAAAGATTATTGTTAATTAAAGAGACAATTAATAAATAAAGAAAAACAAGTCCTATCCATTATTATCACAAGAATAAATGAAGAGATAATTATATACTTTATTATGCTTTTCAATCACTACAAAAAATAAAGGGTCCTAATTAGATTGTGTTAATTATTACTGTGATGGAGGAAGGACTCAACTATGAATTATATACGATTATTATACTTTTCACTTAACCTTGAGAAGAATAATGGTTTGTAAATAAATTGTATTGGTTGATAAATGAAGGACTATATATGATTATTGTTCTTTTCAGTTATTGGAAGGAAATATTCTGTTAAATAACTTGTATTCTTTGTTAGTATGACAATTTGAACAAAATAAGTAAAGTGGATTATTCAATAAAACTTATACAAGTATAAAGTACTCCTAATTTGAAATCTTATCATACGATAAGAGTCTTCACTCTTGGAGAATACACATCCTGTGCTTGAAAGGATTGAAATTTTTCATATTAAAAACATAACCCAGCTCTAAAACGGAGAAATAGGAAGTGTTTACTCTAAAATTAGGATAAAAATTAAACTTATATTATAGTTTTAAAGATATGTGTTTTCACCCAATACCAATTGATAAATGATAAAGTAAATGACTGAATTGAACTATAAAATAAACTAAACCAGTGTACAAGCTGAACCTTGACCTCGAATTGAAGTATCTCGAGGTGATAGTATAAGAGCAATAAAGAATGATAATTCTGATGAACAGTATGCGAAACAATAAGCAAGAAAGAAATGACTGTATAGCTTTTTCTCAGTGAACAATGAAGATTACAAATGAATGGAACTCCTCTTTATATGGTATAGGAATCCTAATTATGGTATACTTCTGAGTACAGAAGAAAATCATATAAACAGTTGATTAACCGCTATAGATTTGATCCGTTCCGAGATTCATGTCACGATCCTCGGCCAATCATGGATATCTCGCTTTTTCCATTACAAAGCTATCCTGATATTACTCGAAGTCTATCTCTTCTGACCTCGATTGATATTAACCTCGATCTAGAAAGAGGCTTCGATTTCGGACTCAACATCTCAGCTCTTCGATGCAACGTTCCAGTCCCGATCAAATAGTAAAATTGGGTAGTCTCGTGTGACGATCCAAAGGGTATCACCTATTTTATTACCCATTCCATACTTCCGAGGCCTTGAAAACCTCATCTGTAGTTGCCTCAATTTGCGTGCGCAGTCCGGGCGTGTAGTCAGAAAGCTTAAATATGAAATTCTATGAAAAATGCTAAAATTTGATATTTAAAATGAGTAATTTGACTCCGGTCAACCTTTTGTGTAAAAGGACCCGAACTCGTGACTTGACAGTCCCGGAGGGTCTGTAGGAAAATACGGGACTTGAGCGTATGCCCGGAATCGAATTCCGAGGTCCCAAGCCCGAGAAATGAATTTTTGAGTAAAATTGTTTTTCTGAAATTTATAAAGAAAAGAAAAATGAAAATTGGTTAGAATGTATTGCTATCGGGCCCGTATTTTGGTTCCGGCACCCGCTACAGGTTTTATGTGTGGTTTAAGATATTTCTGTGAAGTTTGGTTGAAATTGGACGTCATTAGACTTGTACTTAAAACTCTAAATTTGAAAGTTTATGAGGTTCGAAGAAAAACTAGTGATTTTGAGGTTTGATTCGTTGTTTTTATGTGATTTTGGCGATTTCATCGCGCGGTTAAGTTCGTAGGATGTTGTGTGAGTTATCCGTGAAATTTGGTGTCATTTCGAATTGTATAGGTCAGTTCGGCAGGTTTTTAGCGAAGTCTAGAAAACTTAAGGTTTCTAAGTTTGGTTCTTGGGGTTTGGGAGTGTGATTTTGAGTTTTAGTGTTATTTTGGGTGTTCCGAAGGCTCGAGCGAGTTTGTATTATGATTTGGGACTCGTTGGTATATTTGGACTAGGGCTCAGGTGGGCCCAGGTGCCTTTCGAGCACCTAACAGGGCTAAAAACCAGAAAACATAGCTGCTGGTGCACCTGTTCTTGTGTGACCGCATGTGCGGTGGCCCAGTCGCAGGTGCGGGACCGCTCCTGCGGTCCCTAGCATCGCAGGTGCGGAAAATTTCTCGCAGGTGCGGTCTCCATTCCGCAGGTGCGGGGCCAGGTTCCCCAGCCCATTTCTGCGGGTGCGAGATTTTTCTCGCAAAAGCGAGACCGCAGGTGCGGTCCCCAGAGCCGTAGGTGCGGAATCATTGTTCAGGCAGTGTGTTTTATATACGGGTTTTAAACCCATTTTTCTCATTTCCTTCATCTTCCTTAGGCGATTTTCCTCCATTGTTAAAGGCTAACGACTTGGTCTTCAAAGGTAAGTGAACTCTACTCAGAAATTAGCTTCATGCATGAATCCTGGCTTAATTAACTACATAAATTAGTGAAAATTCAAGAATTTGGGTAGTAACCTAGAACTTGTGATCAATTGAGAATTTTCTGTGAATTGGCCATGAAATCAAGTAAGAATGTATATTAATGATCCTTAGGCTTTGGGTGAGTGTTCCCTTCGAAAAGTATAGGAATCCGATCGAGCGGACCCGAGGTCGAATTTTGTTATTTTGGAAGAATTCATGGAAATGGGTCATTAGGTTATGTAATTGAATCATTGAATCCTTATTGATATACTTTAGTTTATTATGTCTAGATAATACCATTCCGGAGTCGAATTCTAAAGGAAAGGCGGTGTTAGAGGGTTGATTGCTATATTTTGGACCCGAGGTAAGTGTTTGGTCTCACCTTAGCTTAAGGGAATAGGAGTTGATTCTTAATATCTACTTGCTAATTTTCAAATATGATGTATAGGCATGGTGACGAGTATCTATACATTAGTGTCTAGCATGACCGTGAGCCCTTATATTGCGAATATTCTGATTTTGTTGTAATTTCCATGCTTAATTGATGATTTCTATATGGTGTGAAGAGCATGTGAAGGGAATTGTAATCTTTAAACTCCTTTGGAGCAATGGCTCAAATTGTAACACGAATGGTGAAGATATATGAGATAATTGAATCCTTTGGATCATTGGCTCAGATTGTAGCACGAACGGTGAAGATATATGAGATAATTGAATCCTTTGGAGCATTAGCTCAAGTGATAGAGTAAATTATGAAATGAAAGTGAAAGAAAGAGAAAGAGCTACTAAAATATACCCTTGCTGGGTCATTGTTGCTTTTGATATTGTCTCCTTTACTGGGATGTTGAGATTACTGTTATTGTTCCCTTGCCGAGATTTAATTGTTTAATTGATGTTCCCCTGCCGGGATTTAATTATTGAACTATTGTTCCCTCGCCGGGATTTAATTGTTTAATTGATGTCCCTTTCCGGAATTTCTATTTCTATTCTGTTTACTCCCTTGCCCTTGTTTGTGATTGTTGTTTGGGTGAGGAAGAGTATTAAAGTACGAAGGGTGATGCCGTGCACTGTTTACTATTGTGCGGAAGAGCGTTAAATCACGAAGGGTGATTCCGTACATTGTTCAATATTGTCAGGAAAGAGTGTAAAGCACGAAGGGTGATGTCGTGCCATACGATGCACCATTACGTACATATATTCATTTATTATATTGTGTGGAAAGAGAGTAAAAGCACAAAGGGTGATGCCATCCACATGATTATTTATACGATTGATTGGTGAGGGCAAGAGTAAAAGCACGAAGGATGGTGTCGTGCAAGCTTGTGATTTCTGATCCTTATTGATATTCTGGCTTTGTTGTTCTTTTCCTTATTTGAGATTTCTTATATGAAACTGTTATCTCCCCATAGCGTGTTCCCCTTCCTTTATTGATTATTTTCTCCCTTTATTTCTTTTCCGTTACATATATATATATATATATATATATATATATTTGAACTGCACAGGTTTATTTGGTAGTTTAGTTCTAGCCTCGTCACTACTTCACCGAGGTTAGGCTAGGCACTTACCAGTACATGGGGTCGGTTGTACTGATGCTACACCTGCACTTCTTTATGTTGTGTAGATTACACAGCCAAACCCGGAGGACATCATTAGTGGGAGTGTCTTACAGCTTATCCTAGAGGCTTCAAGGTATACCCGCTGGCGTTCGTGGGCCTTGGCGTCTCTCCCATCTCTATGTCTTCGCTTCTGTCTTGTTTTTCCTCTAGTTTCAGAGACAGTCATGTATTTCCTTTCAGACTTGTATTTAGCACTCTTATAGACAGTTCGTGAGTTTGTGACTCCCGGTTTTGGGAAATTTATGCGTCGTTGTATTATGTTGTCCTTACTTAGCTTGAAACCGTATCTATTTCCGCTGTTTAACTGTGAACCGTTTTAGTTTATTCTGTTAAATTGATGTTATTATGCTAGTTTAAATATACACCTTGGCTTGTCTAGCGGGTTCAATATTAGATGCCATCACGGCTCGATGGTGGGATTTCGGGGCGTGACAAGTTGGTATCAGAGCACTAGGTTACTTAGGTCTCACAACTCACGGACAACTTGGTAGAGTCTGAGGGATCGGTACGGAGACGTCTGTATTTATCCCCCAGAGGCTGCAAAGTTAGGATGACTCCACATTTCTTTCCATCTCTGTAATGCGATATGACTTCTGAGTACTGATCGGGAGAGGGTTCAGAGATTTATTGAGGGATTGGCCCAGCCTATCAGACTCCAGATGGCTAGAGAGTCAGGTACAGATATATCGTTCCAGGATGCGGCCAATGTGGCCAGGAGGATTGAGATGATTATGTCACAGGGTGGCGGTCAGGGGGCTGACAAGAGGCCCTGTCATTTTGGTCGTTTCAGTGGAGCCTCATCTGGGGGGCAGGGATTCTTGCGGAAGAGGTCATCCTCCCAGACCTTTTAAGTCAGCTCTCCAGGTTTCCCATGGTACTTCAGGTGGTCGTGGTTATCAGACGCACTATTCTGATCAGCAGCCTTACAGTGCGCCTATGACGACCCGGCCGGTCGTCTTAAGAATTAACGCCCTGATCCCCTATTAACTTTTTTTCCCCAAGTCTATTTCTGCTAAATTGAATTGCTGGGATGTTCGGTTTTGAGTTTCGGAGAGTTTTGGGACACTTAGTCCCTAAATGAGAGCTTAAGTGTTGAAAAATTTGCCCGTAGTCAGAGCAGTGTGAAGACGGCCTCGGAATGGAAATCTGATGGTTCCGTTAGCTCCGTTAGGTGATTTCGGAGTTGGGAGGGTGTTCGGAATGTATTTTGTAAGTCCGTAGCTCATTTAGGCTTGAAATGCCGAAGTTTGAATTTTTGGAGTTTCCAGTCCGATAGTAAATTTTTGATCCGAGGGCCGGAATGGAATTCCTGAAGTTGCACCCTCATGTCATTTGGGATGTGTGTGCAAAATTTGAGGGCATTCGGATAAGTTTAGACGCGTTTCGGCGTCAGATGTGAATTCTAGAATTTTCCTAAGTTTCTAGGCTTGAACCTATGCATAATCGATTTTTTTGATGTTATGAGACGTGTTTTTAAGGCTCGACCTAGTTCAAATACTTTGTTAAGGTTGGTGGGTCGTTTTTGTTAAGGTCCCGGAGGCCTCGGGGTTGTTTCGGATGCTTAACGGGAGAAAAATTGGGAATTTGTTGTTGCTGAACCAAGCCTCTTCTGGTGTCTTCGCACCTGCGAAGTTTTTTCCGCAGGTGCAGACTCGCAGGCGCGTGGGCCAGGATCGCAGGTGCGATAGGAGGAGATTAGGCCAGTGGTCGCAGGTGCGACCTGGGTTCTGCAGGCGCGGGACCGCAGGCGCGACCAAACGATCGCAGGTGCGGCCCCAGTGTAACTTAAGTGATTTGCACACCTGCGATGCTTTTTCCGCAGGTACAGTACCGCAGGTGCGGTGATCAAAACCGCAGGTGCAAATCCCCTGTGTGTTTTATTCCAAAAATCCGAGAGTTTATTTCATATTTCTAAAATCGTGTAAGGGCTCAAGAATTGGCGATTTTCTATGGGTTTTGAAGAGAAGGATCATAGGTAACCTTTTCTAATCCTAATTCATTGTTAGACCTTTAATCCCCGTTGTTTTCTTTAGTTTAATTATCAAAAATGGGGGAAAACCATGGGAATTGATGAAATTTCCCCAACCCGAAAATTTGAGAATTTGAGGGGTTTTTGGCATCGGATTTCGATTGTTTCTGGTTGAATGAGTCCGTGAGTGAATGGGTGTCCGGAAAATATAACTTTTACCCGATTCCGAGACGTGGGTCCGAGGGGCATTTTGGTCATTTTACCTAATTCCGCACCTTAGCTTAAATTAAACAGTAAAAATCAGTTGCATGAGATGTTATTTATGATATGTAACTGAATTGTATAGATTTGGGCCATTTGAAGTCGGATACTCTTGGAAAACGTGTGGTTTCGAGTTGATTTTGAGTCGGTTCGAGGTAAGTGGCTTATCTAACCTTGTGTGGGGGACCTTACTCCTTAGGATGTGATATTTTGTAAATGAATGCCTTGTACGTGAGGTGACGAGCGCGTACTTGTGCTAATTGTTGAAAATCCCGTTTTACTTTAAATATTTAGACTGAGTTTCTTTCTTACCTGTTTTATTCTTCTTGCAATTATAGTCTATGTTAACTTAGAAACGCATGCCTAGTTGCCCTAAATTGCCTATTTGCTTAAGTTGCTTTAATTGTACTACGTGAAGCATGTTAGGCTAGAACTACTTGTTGCCTTGTATATTTGCACTCCATTTCTGAATACCTTCCTGTTGTGGCTGCGCATTTTTATTGGGATTACGGATGTGGGATTCCGGTAGCTCCCCCCCCCCCTTGTTTGTTTACTTTGGGACTTCGGGTTAGATTCCTGATAGATCCTCCTGCACATTTACTTTGGGACTGCGGGTTAGATTCCCGATAGATCCTCCTGCATATTTACTTTGGTACTGCGGTTAAGATTCCCGATAGATCCCCCCTGCATATTTACTTTGGGACTGTGGGTTCGATTCCCGATAGATCCCCCCTGCACATATGATGGAATACGGGACGGTATCCCGGAAGATCCGTCGGATATACATATATTATGGACTACGGGACGTATCCCGGAAGATCCTTCGGATATATACATATGATGGACTACGGTACGGTATCCCGGGAGATCCTTCGGATATACACATATGATGGACTAGAGGACGGTGTCCCGGGAGATCTACTGGACAGTTGAGAAAAGGAATACAGGACGGTATCCCGGGAGATCCTTATTGTTACCATTGTTATCGAGTTGTTCATATTCCGTGTTTACTCTGTTCTTGTGTTTCGTTAGTGTTTTGTCTGACCTATCTTACTTCACTGCGGTATTTGTTATTACTGTCTGTTTTCATACTGTAAATCCATATTATATTGTTTGACCTTAGTACGGCCCTGACATTCCTCGTCACTACCCGACCGAGGTTAGGCTTGGCAATTACTGAGTACCGCTGTGGTGTACTCATGCCCTTTCCTGCGCATGTTTTTCATGTGCAGATCTAGGTACCTCCTATCAGGCACACTATCCCCGAGGCTGAGAGATACAACAGAGGCTTCGAGGTACATCTGCCGCGTCCGCAGACCAGGAGTCTCTATCTTATTCCAGCTTTTGTGAAAAATTTATCCTTGCTTACAGTTGTGTAGACATTCTAGAATTAGAGCAGTGTATTATATTCTGTTAGCCTGTCGTTCCCGTGAGTTTCCGGGTTTTGGGGTGATATTGTAGACTTTCGTAATATTTTTAGGTTGTATATGCCAAGTGGCATTTAAGTACAAGCTTTCTTTTAGATTGTTCAGTTTTTACTTAATCATTCTTCAAGTTATGTTGATATTCTGCATTGCTAGGCTTACCTAGTTATAGGGACTAGGTACCATCACGAGATGTTCACGGAGGGAGAACTGGGGTCGTGACAAGTTGGTATCACAGCTCTAGGTTCATAGGAGTCACGGAACACAGGCCGATTTATTAGAGTCTCGCTGATCGGTACGGAGACGTCTGTACTTATCTACGAGAGGCTATGTAACTGTTTAGGAAAAATCTTCACTTTATTGATTTCCTTATCGTGAAATATCTTTTGACATCAATTCTTAACCTCCGTCTTCTACTCTCTCAAAGATGGTGAAGACATGTGCTACTCGAGGCGATCAGGCACCCGCGCCCCCTACCGCAGCCGTCAGAGGTCGGGGCCGAGGTAGAGACCGGGGACGCGCACGTGGTGCAGCGAGAGCACCTGCGCGAGCTGCCGCCGAGGTACCACCAGCAGATCCAGCCGAAGTCCAGGCACCTGACACGCCTACAGCTACTACCACTCCAGCCTTTCAGGAGACTTTGGCACAATTCCTGAGCATGTTTGGTACATTGATTCAGGCAGGATTGATTCGGGTTGTACCGACTACTTCACAGATCAGAGGAGGGACCCATACTCCCACCGCCCCCACTACAGGTGTCATGGTGACACAACATGTGGTCCCAGTTCAGCGGGTGGTGAGGACCCCTCGCCGAGTAGGGGACATGTGGGTCCAGGAGAGAGAGGACAGACGAGGTCCGGAGGAAGAGTACAGAGGAGTGAGTAGACATCGTAGATTGGGGAGACCCGCTGGCCCTTATTTTGGAGGAAGAGTACGGCATGGTAGAGGTTTTGTGGGCTAGCCAGCTCACCTTGCATCTCAGATTTTACACCGGGTTTCAGGTGATCAGGGGTCTCGGAGTACCCGTACTGCATAGTTTCCACCCCCACCTCAGCCACGAGGTTGGCTTGAGTGTGGTGACACCCGCCATATGGTTAGGGACTACCCTAGACTTGGTAGGGGTGCATCTTCATAGACTTTTCAGCCACAACGTGCTTAGCAGAGTTCTCAGGCTATGGTTACAGCCCCAGTTGTTACCCCACCTACCCTTGCCGAGGCTATTGCCTCTGATTCTGTCATCACAAGTATTGTCATGGTTTGTTAGAGAGGTGCATCTATTCTATTCAATCTAGGATCCGCTTATCCTTATGTGCTTTTTTTTATTTTTGCTCCGCATTTGAGTGTACCTCTGGACTTCCTTGAGTCTTCCTGTTTATGCTACTCCTGTGGGAGATTCTCTTGTTGTGGACCACGTTTATTGGTCATGTTTAGTTACCATTCGTGGTTTTGAGACCAGTGCGCATTCATTGTACTTAATATGGTTGATTTTGATATTATCTTGGGCATGGACTGGTTGTCGCCCCATTGTGCTATTCTTGATTATCACACCAAGACCGTGACGCTGGATATGCCAGGTATTCCGCGTGTTGAGTGGAGTGGTACCTTATATCACACTCCCAATAGAGTTATCTCTTTTCTTAGAGCTCAGCGTATGGTTGAGAAGGGGTGTGTCGTGTATTTAGCTTATGTGAGAGATGTCAGTGTTGATACCCCTTCTATTGATTCAGTTCCAGTGGTACGGGATTATTCCGATGTGTTTCCAGCTGATCTTCCGGGCATGCCGCCCGATAGAGACATTAATTTTGGCATTGATTTGTTGCCGAGAACTCATCCCATTTCCATTCCTTCGTACCGTATCGCTCCTTCTGAGTTGAAGGAGTTGAAGGATCAGTTACAAGAATTGCTTGATAAGGGTTTTATTCGACCCAGTGTTTCACCTTGGGGTGCTCCTGTCTTGTTTGTGAAGAAAAAGGATGGGTATGCGCATGTGTATTGATTATCGCTAGTTGAATAGGGTTACAGTGAAAAATCGTTATCCCTTGCCTCGTATTGATGATTTATTTGACCAGCTTCAGGGTGCACATGTATTTTCTAAGATTTATTTGCGCTCAGGTTACCATCAGTTAAAGATTCGGGAGCCGGATATCCCGAAGACTGCTTTTATGACTTGGTATGGCCATTGCGAGTTTCTAGTTATGTCATTCGGGCTGACTAATGCCCCCGCAGCATTTATGCATTTGATGCACAGTGTGTTCAGGCCATATCTCGATTCGTTCATCATTGTTTTCATAGATGATATTTTTTCTTGCTCCCGGAGTCAAGAAGATCATGAGCAGCACCTGAGGACAGTGCTTCAGACCCTGAGAGGGAAGAAGTTGTATGCAAAGTTCTCAAAATATGAGTTTTGGTTGAGTTTTGTGGAATTCTTAGGCTACGTGGTATAGAGTGAGGGCATTCGAGTGGACTCGAAGAAGGTAGAGGCTGTGCAGAGTTGTCCCAGGTCGTCCTCAGTTACAGAGATTCACAGTTTCCTTGGCTTGGAGGTTACTACCTTCATTTTGTCAAGGGATTTTCATCGATTGCAGCCCCTATGACTAGATTGACCCAGAAGGGTGCTCTATTTCAGTGGACAGAGGAGTGTGAGGCGAGCTTTCAGAAGCTCAAGACAGCTTTGACTACAACCCCAACCTTGATATTGCCTACTGGTTCGGGGTCTTATACAGTTTATTGTGATGCCTCGCGAGTCGGCCTTGGAGCGGTGTTGATGCAGGACGGTAGGGTGATTGCCTACGCGTCCAGACAGTTGAAGATACATAAGAAGAATTACCATGTCCATGACCTTGAGTTAGCTGCCATTGTTCATGCCTTGAAGATCTGGCGTCATTATTTGTACGGTGTGCCTTGTGAGATTTATACTGACCACCGGAGTTTGCAGCACATATTAAGGCAGAAGGATCTAAATTTGCACCAGCGTAGATGGTTACAGTTGCTAAAGGACTATGACATCACTATAATATACCACTCGGGGAGGGCCGATGTGGTGGCCGACGCCTTGAGTCGCCGGGCGGAGAGTTTGGGGAGTTTGACATACCTTCCTGCAGCTGAGAGGCCTCTAGCCTTAGATGTTCAGTTCTTAGCCAGTCAGCTCGTGAGATTCGATCTTTTTGAGCCTTGCCGGGTATTAGCTTGTGTGGTTTCTCGGTATTCCTTATTCGATTGTATCAGGGAGCGACAGTACGATGATCCTCATTTACTAGTTCTCAAGGACACGGTCCAGCATGGTGATGCCAGAGATGTGACCATTGGAGATGACGGGGTATTGAGGATGCAGGGTCGAATTTGTGTGCCCAATGTTGATGGCTTCGAGAATTGATTTTAGCAGAGGCCCATAGTTCGTTGTATTCCATCCATCCAGGTACTACGAAGATGTATCAGGATTTGATGCAGCACTATTGGTGGTGAAGAATGAAGAAGGATATAGTAGAGTTTGTAGCCAAGTGTCTCAACTGTCAGCAGGTCAAATGTGAGCATCAGAGATCGGGAGGGTTACTTCAGCAGATCGAGCTTCCAGAGTGGAAGTGGGAGCGTGTCACCATGGACTTTGTGGTTTGACTTCCTCGGACTTTGAGGAAGCATGATGATATTTGGCGATTGTGGATCGGCTGACCAAATCAGCTCATTTCATTCTGGTACTGACTACTTATTCATCGAAGCGGTTGGCGGAGATTTATATTCGGGAGATCGTTCGTCTGCATGTTATTCTAGTTTCTATTATTTCAGACATAGGTACTCAGTTCATTTCACGATTCTGGGGAGCCGTTCAGCAGGAGTTAGGTACCAAGGTGGAGTTGATCACAACATTTCACCCCCAGACAGACGGACAGTTCGAGCGCACTATTCAGATTCTTGAGGATATGCTCCGTGTGTGTGATTGAGTTTGGAGGGTCTTGGGATCAGTTCTTGCCACTGGCGGAGTTTGCTTACAACAACAGTTATCAGTCCAGCATTCAGATGGCACCGTATGAGGCTTTATATGGTAGGTTGTGTAGATCTCCAATGGGTTGGTTTGAGCCGGGTGAGGCCAGGCTATTGGGCACAGAGTTGGTTCAGGATGCATTGGAGAAGGTCAGGGTGATTCAGGATAGATTCCATACAGCCCAGTCCAAACACAAGAGTTACGCGGACCGGAAGGTTCGTGATGTTTCATATATGGTCGGAGAGCGGGTTCTGCTTCGGGTTTCACAGATGAAGGGCGTTATCAGATTTGTGAAGAAAGGGAAGTTGAGTCTGAGGTTTATTGGCCCTTTTGAGATATTGAGGCGTGTTGGGGAGGTTGCTTATGAGATTGCCTCACCTCCCAGCTTGGTAGGAGTTCATCCGGTATTTCATGTTTCGATGCTCCAGAGGTATCACGGTGACCCGTCTCATGTCTTGGATTTCAACTCAGTCCAATTGGACAAGGATCTATCATATGTTGAGGAGCCTGTAGCTATATTGGACAGGCAAGTCACAAAGCTCAGGTCAAAGAACATTTCTTCAGTAAAGGTTCAGTGACGGGGTCAGCCGGCCTAGGAGGCCACCTGGGAGACCCAGCAGGATATGCGCAGCAGTTATCCTCATCTTTTCACTACTTCAGGTATGTCTTTATGCTCGTTCGAGGACGAATGAATTTTTAAGTGTAGGAGGATGTGACGACCCGGCCGGTCATCTTAAGAATTAACACCCCGATCCCCTATTAACTATTTTCCCCCACGTCTATTTCTTCTAAATTGAATGGCCGGGATGTTCGGTTTTGAGTTTCGGAGAGTTTTGGGATACTTAGCCCTAAATGAGAGCTTAAGTGTTGGAGATTTCCGGGTCATTGTTGCTTTTGATATTGTCTCCCTTGCTGGGATGTTGAGATTATTGTTATTGTTCCCTTGCCGGGATTTAATTGTTTAATTGATGTTCCCTTGCCGGGATTTAATTGTTGAATTATTGTTCCCTCGCCGGGATTTAATTGTTTAATTGATTTTCCCTTGCCGGGATTTCTATTTCTATTCTGTTTACTCCCTTGCCCTTGTTTGTGATTGTTGTTTGGGTGAGGAAGAGTGTTAAAGCATGAAGGGTGATGTCGTGCACTGTTTACTATTGTGAGGAAGAGCGTTAAAGCACGAAGGGTGATGTCGTGCATTGTTCGATATTTTGATGAAAGAGTGTAAAGTACGAAGGGTGATGTCGTGTAGTACGATGCACCATTCCGTACAGATATTCATTTATTATATTGTGAGGAAAGAGAGTAAAAGCCCGAAGGGTGATGTCGTGCACATGATTATTTATACGCTTGATTGGTGAGGGCGAGAGTAAAAGCACGAAGGGTGGTACCGTGCAAGCTTGTGATTTCTGATCCTTATTGATATTCTTGCCTTGTTCTTCTTTTCCTTATTTGAGATTTCTTATATGAAACTGTTATCTCCCCACAGCGTGTTCCCCTTCCTTTATTGATTGTTTTCTCCTTGTATTTCTTTTCCATTGTGTGTGTGTGTGTGTATATATATATATATATATTTGAAGTGCACAGGTTTATTTGGTAGTCTGGTTCTAGCCTCGTCACTACTTCGCCGAGGTTAGGCTAGGCACTTACCAGTGCATGGGGTTGGTTGTACTGATGCTACACCTGCACTTCTTTATGTTGTGCAGATTACGCAGCCGGACCCGGAGGACATCATTAGTGGGAGTGTCTTCCAGCTCATCATAGAGGCTTTAAGTTATACCCGCTGGCGTTCGCTAGCCTTGGCGTCTCTCCCATCCCTATGTCTTCGCTTTTGTCTTGTTTTTCCTCTAGTTTCAGAGATAGTCATGTATTTCCTTTCAGACTTGTATTAGCACTCTTACAGACAGTTCGTGAGTTTGTGACTCCCGATTTTGGGAAATTTATGCGTCGTTGTATTATGTTGTCCTTACTTAGCTTGAAACCGTATTTATTTCCGCTGTTTAACTGTGAACCATTTTAGTTTATTCTATTAAATTGATGTTATTATGCTAGTTTAACTATACACGTTGGCTTGTCTAGCGGGTTCAATGTTAGACACCATCACGGCCCGATGGTGGGATTTCGGGGCGTGACATCTCGATTTCTACCATATGCAGATAGTCCTTTGTTTCTTAGAATATAATGATAAGAAACGATTTGAGTCTCGATTTTTCTATGACCTCGATAGACAGTGATGTCATCCTCGTGACATAAGTCGGCCAAGACTCACCAATAAGGTAACTCCGCCCTGTGTTTTTTGGATCAAATCCGGTGACAATTCTCCACTCATGTCCTTCCAGAGCTAGGTAAGTGATCTTCAAGGGCATCTCCCCGATCCATTCTTCCCAGCCCTCCTAGCCGTGGAAGGTCGCAAGAGAAAAGAAAACTTTTCTTCTTAGCAGCTTTTTCAACCTACCCGAGGTAAGGAAGTAAAGCAACCAATAGCCTTTTTACCTACTATGCCTTTCACCGGGTGAGCACGATGGAAGTGACCGAAACGTCCCATCAGTACAGTTTTCCAAACCATTAATGCGCGTCAGTGGGTGGTAGGCCACCAGTGCCATCGAGCCGTCATCGTAAATCTATAAATGTGGCTTTTTTTTGTTGAATCAAACTTTACTTTCATCTTCATTAGTTCTTCTAAGCCTTTAACTCTCTTAATCTCTTCTCTTTCATCACTTCTTAGGCCATATTCGCTAGTTTTGAACCACCAGAACTTACTACTTTCCTCTTTCTTCTACTCATATAATGGAGAAATCATTCAAAACTGTTTCGCAAAAGGAAAAAGCTTCCTCTTCTTCATGGCCGGCTGGTGATAAAACGTCGGCGGAACCGCTCCGTGGGGAGTGTGTTCCCGGCCCGTGTGTTCTAAAATCTAACTTCAAAGTCGAGAATCCTCCATCGGTCCGTGGCCAATGTGAGCACGTATCGAGGTATATCTGCTCGATAATAGTGGGATACCTTGAGGATGCCAAAAAGGATTGCAACTGGAGGGAGAAAGTTGTAGAGATCCCTTCTCCTGAAGAAAGAATTACTACCCACGTGGAAGGGTATCTAAGTGTTTACACTTATCCTTTCACGTTGGATCCCCTCGATTCAGTCATCATTGATTTCTGCTCACAATATCAGGTGACTCTATGCCAAATACACCCTTCTTTTTAGCACATCGTGATCATGCTCCGGTTCTTCACCAGCAAAGTTGAGGGGCTTCCGTTCACCCTCGACCACCTCATCAGGTTATACATCCCTCGAATCTTTCGAGGGTTGATCAAATTACAACGTCGAGCGACAAAGGCGTTGTTCTCGAGTATCGACGAGGACAAGGACCGAGGTTGGATGGGTCGATTTGTTCGGGTAAGGACTTGTGGCCTTATCCCGAAGGAGAAAATGCCATTTCCCGAGAAATAGAACTCGAAGCGCAAGTAACGTTTTACTCGTTAATTTCCATGTTTCCATTTTTTGTTTTACTTAACATCTTCCTTTGTCTTGCAGTGGTTGCCTAGATGCCTTGAGCAGTACTTGAACTAGAGGACTGGGTTCGAAAGTTGGCTTCGACTTCCTCCTATGACGAGCGTTGTTGGCGTGACTTGGCAAAAAGAAAATGGGACGCAAAGAACCATGGTGAGTTTCCCTTTTCTTATCTCTGAGGTGTTGGTTACACTCCGTTTACTTATTTAGTCCCTTTATGTGAAGGCATGAACAAAGATGCATTCTTGAGGCCTCCTAGTAGTAAGGATGAAGTTATGGCCCCGGTTCTGAAGCCGGGAAATATAATAAGGGAAGAGGGTCTCGACGTCCGAGGACCCCAAACCCAAGAAGGCAGTTGCTCGAAGACCCAGGAGGAACGTTATCCCTCTTACTATAGAGTCGGTCTGAAGGCTAAGCGAAGAAGAAGAAGAGGAGAACGAGGGCGACGACTCGGCGTTGGTGGCTCGAGTAAGGAAGACTGTCGAGACTGCCGAGTCCTCTAAGACGCCGACGGTTGCCGAGACCCTGCCTCATGATGAGGAGGTTTCAAAGAAAGATTCAGGAAAAACCCTGAATCTACTGAGGTGGAGATTATCTCTCGTCCAACAACAAACATACCAGAGGGGGCTGGTTCCGAGACCCCCAGAGATGAACAGAGCGCACCGAGTGACTCGCTTGGGGCAGTGATAGAAAGTCACTCACCCTCTCTACCGAATTTTTCCGAGGAGGCCATAAGGGATGCTCGAGCTATAAGGACCCCTGAAATAGGCTCAGTCCCCGATGAGAAGGATCCCTTTCGGTATTCCTTTACCGGGGTTGATGATGCCTCTGATCTCATCGACGCATCCACCCTCTTTGAAGAGGCCCAACGCCTTCTGACTCGAGTAAGTGTAATTTTGTTGTGTAGTTTTTTTCATTTTTCCCTCTGTCTAACTTCTATCTTTTCTCATACAGGATTTCTCTAAGTCTCGGGCCGAATTAAGACAATGTGAGGCCGATCTCCAAAGGATTTCAGAGGAGAGAAATGCTCTCAAGCTCCTCTCTGTGCAGAAGGATAAGAAGATCAGGGACCTCCGACCTGACTTGGCTAGGGCCCGTAAGGAGGAAACCGAGTTGAATGAGCAGGTAACAATTCTTTTGAAAAAATATGGGCTCGATCCAAGGGTGGAAGCTAACATTTCGATGTCACAGTTGCAGCAAAAAATTGAGAAGATCGAGCTATTCCGGGAGGAGGTCGATCAAGCTAAAGCTGACTGCCATAGGTTGAAGGAAGGCATGGACCGCTTTGCTGCAGAGAAAGAGATCACCTTGGCTCAATTGTCATCGGCCGAAGTTCAACTTCAGAATGGTAGGGAGAAAATTTTGGTTCAAGCCAAGAGGATCGAGGAGCTCGAGGCTGAACTTCTAAGGCCCAAACTAAGGCCGAAAAAGCGAAGGTCCAGGCTGACAAGTGGGTAGCCATATATCTGGATGATGCCAAGGTTGCCTAAGCTCAGCTGAGGGAGGCTAACGATCGAGCATAATGGACTGTTGAGCTAGAAAAGTTCCAATCTCGGAGAGAGACCCTCGAGGAGATTCATGCCTGAGGCTTCGATCTTTCTGAGGAGATAGCTCATGCAAAGATGCACAAAGTTGATGCCAGGCTATTGGGCCTCTTCCGACGATGACGATGATGATGAAGGTAGCAAGAGCGGATCCGACAATGGTAAGCTTCCCCCGAGGAAGGAGTCATGCCCGAGCATCACGCCCGAGCATAGCTAGGACTCTTGTACTTTTTATTTTTTGTGTAGGACCCTTGTCGGTCTTTTGTAAATACTCTTGTTCAAATATATATAAAAATATTTCCTTTTTGAATTTCTTCTCAGTTTTGGGCTAGTGATAATTTCAAACCTGCTTTGTGCCATATAAAATTTTAGCATACTTTATGCCTTGAATAATATATTTAAGACTTCGGTTTTGGGCAACTTGACCGAAGCCACACTTATACTTCTTTCATAGTCGAGTGAGTTTTTACTCGAACTCGAAGTATTAGAACCCTTAGGTTTGCATTGAGTGAGAACGGATTCTCGAACTGTAGTCTAGTGCGTTTGTACTCAAGCTCGAAGTAGTGAAACCCTTAGGTTTGAATTAAGTGAGAACGTATTCTCGAAATCCAAAATGTAATGGCCTTTAGGCTCTTTGAATCAGGCCGATATGGCCTTAGAAGAATGACTTTTTCCCCTTTTCGGCTTAAAGACTTTATAAGAATTTTGTTATGCCTTAGCATGAATTTTTTACCCATTGGGTTTTTTTGAGGGTTTAATATTGATCGAAACCCCTTTACTTTTTATGCCTTAGAACAAATTTGTATTTAAACAATTCGACCTCTTAAGGTTTTTCGAGGGCTGATATTATCGAATCCCTTTTAATTGTTTTGCTGATGGTAGCCCTTTTTAACCAATTTTCAAAGAATTCAAAGGCCTGTTTTTATTGCGGGATTCAGACATCTCCGAGCCGCGCTAGTTTCACCGTAGACTTTGAGTATGCCTCTTGGGCTTATTTTCCCAATAATATTTTAAACTTGTTCAAACTGTCAGTCCCAGAGAATGGTGGCCTTGGCCTATAAATCGAGGGTTGTCTCTTTGAGGTCTTACGGTTTCGAAGTTAGATAGTTCGAACATGTTGATTATTTACGGCAATCCCTGAGTATGGGGTTGATCGTTCGAGGTGTAGTTTTACTTGGCCCTTGAGCCAGTTTTCACAAGAAATCATAACTATGGAGCTTGTAATGTAGAAATGTTTATTAAGGCACAAGATATCCTGTAAGGAAAACTACTTCTTTGAATAGTTCATACATGCGTACATGTTTTGCCATTATGGCTCGAATAGTCTATACAGAAACGGTTCATTCGATCGTTTGGCCCATTACAAAATTTTCCTATCGAGACCCCTTTGACACGAAGTATTTTCCTTGAAAATATATCATCTGAGGGTGATGCCCTCAATGTCGCGCGGCCTTTTCCTCGCGAAATCGGGTTTCGACATTTTTTGGGACAAATCCTCTTTTCGAGATGGGTTCAAGGAATTGGAAGAGTCGCCACCTAACTGATTAAGGTGCGTTGGGGCACCTAGAGAAATTAAATCATATAACTAGTTTACATCACCATCGATCAGATAAGGGCTCAAATTACCTTGAGGGGAAGGTGTTAGGCACGCCTCGAAGTCCACAACGATGGGTCCCGGCCGAACTTAAATTAAGGGAATTAGTCTAAAAAGGGAAGAAAACAACTTGGAAAAATACCATATTCAATTTATTTTAAACAGGAGTATGGGGGAGTTCTAAGTTTTTTAGCCTATAGGATCATCCCATGCAATACTTTGTAACTCCCTCAAGTCGGAGTGTTACTCATAGCATTAGTGCACGGACTATCATTTCCTTACTACCCAATTACTATTTTTAAGTTGTTACCTAAGCGTTCTAGTAGATTCTAGCCCGTTCCTTACGCATGCACTACCAGTCCCTTGCCTATGGCCCTGGAGGTATTAGGACCTCTATTTGGGATAGTTCTAGACCAACCTATGTTACTTATAAATGTGAAATATAGGCGACAAACAAAAACAAATAGAACTTTCATATAAGAACAAGTGTGGTCTCACATTGACCTCCACACATAGACAACAAAAGCGCGCAATTGAATTAGCAAACTTTATTAACGTTGGAATCCTAGAGGTAGGACATATATCTGAGAAAAACAGAGTGCAGAGATAGTTTTATAGGGAGAGAATTAAGACCTATTTGTTTGCCTACTCATTTTATTCAGCATGAATCTGGGCACTTCAGGCGGTAATATTTCACAATTATAAACCCAGAATCATTATTAAGTCCTAAAGATATATTGCCTAAGTGATTGACAACGACGATTGAATTCATAATCGACAAACAGGATCCTATAGGCATGATTTATATGAACTTATTAATTACAGGTCTATAGACATGATTTCTAGGTGTAGCACGAATTTTAATCTATAGAGATAAGTTTTAGTTCCTTTTTCAATCCTATAGAAATGCTTTCTAATTGTTGAATTGACTTAAACCTTATAGGCATGATTTCTAAGTTTGAAACTAATTTTTAGTCCTATATACATGATATCTATTAACTTTATATGGGCAGAAATTAAACTGATTGCCAGGAAGGATAATTAGCTCAAACGACAAGGTCCTATAGCTATGACTGCTAATGCACATTTGTTGAAAACATAGATCCTATGAACAGGATTTCTAATGTACAGAATTAAACGAAAGTCCTATAAGCAGGATCTCTAGTATGCAAATGTAAAATACATAATCAAAATGATCGTGAAAGTCCTATAGGCAGGATTTCTAAACACAGTATGGTACTCACATAGTTTAATCAGCATAATTAAATCCTATAGGCAGGATTTCTACATAGTCTCCCCCCCCCCAGCTTCACTAAATATCCCCAAATTTATTATTACAACCCAGAATATCAAATGAATTACATAATGGTAATAGTTACAGTATAGGGAGCCTTCATGGGCCCAAATAAATCTGGGAACCAGGCCTTCCACCATAACAACATCACAGTGATTCCTCCACAGTCCATTGAAAACAGGTTTCCAATGTGTCAAAGTTCCTAAGGCCTCAGCGACCCCAAGCAATGCTCACACTAGAACCACAGAATCATATGGCAATTCATAAGAGATTGGAAAACCAGCCCCCAGTGTGTCAGAGTTCAGAGGAGTCTCATGTGGACCCTAGGCAGTGCTCACGCTGGGTGGTTGAGAACCTAAAGGACTAGGAGTGGGGTTTTAAAATCAGTACATAAAAGGGAGAAAGGGCATGATTTAAAAATTTTGGATTTCAGAAGAAACAGGATGCAGAACATAGAGTTGCAGGCAGAACTACACTAAGAAGAGAACATAATTCATTCTCAAACACATAGCTCAAATAAATTGATGTCTAGTGAAGTTAATTATTTAGACTAGTACTTATCATAGAAGATGTTAGGCAAAACAAATGAGTTGTCAAGATAAATGAAATAAACAGACAGGGCAGGGTAGTTAAGCAACAAATTGACTGATTACATGTTCATAGTGACTTGCAAAGTTCAGAACAGGTGTAGGATTAATGAAACAGAATAAACCTTAAACTAACTTATGAGAGGATTCATATTATTCGAATAACTTATTCCTAAGTTAACAGTTGATAAATGAAGTTATAGAATCATATAGAGGACAGAGTCATAATGGGAATTGAAACAGGCTAGTCAAGCAAAGCATAGATAATGAAATTGCAAGGGTTAGGTGTTGGTCTCAAACGCACACGCAAGTATACGTGGTCGTAGCAAGTAATATAATATTAAAACGAATGTCGAACCCACAGGGACTTGTATAAACTACCTGCTAAATCACTCTAATTGTTATTTAATTAAGACAAAATAAAATCCAGGAATGTAACTATTTTATACTACGATTCTATGAAATAACTAATTATCAAGTAGCGAGAGTATTGTTGTGTATTCAGTAGAGACAAATTTTCCAGGGCTGTGATCAGTTCACCACTCGTATTGCATTCTAATTAACTCCCCCTTTCATATAATTCACTCATGCTTGCTAATTAATCGATAAATGCTCTCATAACCTTCTCCTGAAGCACTACTCGCCTATTCTCAATAGATTAACGCCTATATTCCAAAGAAATTAATCTATCAGAACGCACTAAGATTACGATATTTAATTAAGCACGGTGACTAGGTATATTCCTATCCTAACCAAAAATCCGATCCCCTGAAGGGTTAAGATCGCGCTCTCTTCAATTCTTCTCTAATATATATATACGGCTTTCCCAAGAATAACATAGATAATATATAGAACCTAATTGTTGGCCAGATAATTAAGCAATGAAACACATAATAAACAACCATATATTGAGTGAACTATAATCAAGGTTAATTTAATGTCGAATAACAATATTCATGGCTAAACCACAACCCTAGAACAATAGGTGTTTAGCCAATCATGCTAAAATCAAACAATTGCATAAGTGTTGAATTAATTGTAGATACTAGAAAAAGATGAAGAAAACGGATAATCCCCCGCTCCCTAACAATTTCGTGTATATCTTCTCTCCAAAGTGGCATGAATCCCTCAAAAATAAGCTTAGACTTGCTTTTATATGTATTGGGTAAGGTTAGGGCCGAAATAACCGTGTCCCGGACAAAATAGGACAAAAAACTCATCACTGGCACCCTGGCTAACGCTGGGTGCCCACCAGGGCGCTGCCCCAATTTCCATTCTGCCTCTAGCGCCACATGTGGCGCGCAGCCCTGCCTGTGGCGCCCAAAATCGCCAATTTGCCCGGTTTTTGCATTTTTATCCGTTTTGGCTCTAATTTCGCGTGTTTCTTCCCCGATCGATCCCGAATCATTCCTAAACATAAAAACACTTCAATTTAATATAAATCATCACATTTAACATTTAAAACTTACGAAACAAAAGTAAAACACGAGGCGATATACATAGAAATATATTCATTTTAAGCTAAACATC
>MDKI01276776.1:0-17592 GCA_005239505.1 Nicotiana paniculata
GCAAGACTGGCGAAATTCAAGTTTAATTTCCATAAAATGACAAAAAATGTAACTTGATCATTTTGAAGAGTTGGTTATGGTTCCTTGGGTCCTATTTTATGTCTCGGACAAATATCATGTGATCCGGTACCGGTTCCGTACCAAGGAGTCCGACCTGGACCATGGCAGGCGATAATACATGCACGACTGGTGGAATTCCAGTTTAATTGCCATAAATTGCCAAAAAATGTAACTTGATCATTTCAAAGTGTTTGTTATGGCTCCTTAGGTCGTATTTGATGTCCCGGACAATTATCATGCGATACGTTACCGGTTCCGTACCAAGTCGTCCGTCCTGGACCATGGCGGGCGATATTACATGCACGACTAGCGGAATTCCAGGTTAATTTCCATAAAATGCCAAAAATGTAACTTGATAATTTCGAAGCGTTAATTATGGTTTCTTGGGTCGTATTTGATCTCCCGAAAGAATATCATTCTATCCAGTACCCGCTCTATACCAAGGCGTCCGACCAAGACCATGGCAGGCGATAATAGAGGCATGACTCACGGAATTCAAATTTAATTGCCATAAAATGCCAAAAAATGTAACTTAATCATTTCAAAGCGTATGTTATGGTTCCTTGGGTAGTATATGATGTCCCTGACAGATATCTTGCAATCCAGTACGGGCTCCGTACCAAGGCGTCCAACCTGGACCATGGCAGGCGATAATAAAAGCACAACTGGCGGAATTCCAGTTTAATTGACATAAAATGCCAAAAAATGTAAATTTATCATTTCAAAGCGTTGGTTATGTCTCTTTGGGTCATATTTGATTTCTCGGAAAAATATCATGCGATCCGGTACACGCTCCATACCAAGGCGTCCGCCCTGGACCATGGATGGCGATAATACAGGCACGACTCGCAGAATTCCAGTTTAATTGCCATAAAATTCCAAAAAATGTAACTTGATCATTTCGAAACATTGGTTATGGTTTCTAAGGTCATATTTGATGTCCCAGAAAAATATCATACGATTCGGTACCGGCTCCATACCAAGGCGTCTGACCTAGACCATGGCAGGCGATAATACAGGCACGACTCGCAGAATTCCAGTTTAATTTCCATAAAATGCCAAACAATGTAACTTGATCTTTTCGAAGCGTTGGTTATGGTTCCTTGGGTCGTATTTGATGTCCCGGAGAAATATCATGCGATCGGGAACCGGCTCAGTACCAAGGCGTCCGGCCTGGACCATGGCAGGCGATAATACATGCACGACTGGCGGAATTCCATTTTTATTGCCATAAAGTACCAAAAAATTTAACTTGATCATTTCAAAGCATTGTTTATGGTTCCTAAGGTCTTATTTTATGTCCCGGACAAATATCATGCGATCCGGTATCGGCTCCGTACCAAGTCGCTCGCCTGGACCATGGTAGGCGATAATACAGGCACGACTCAAGGAATTCCAATTTAATTTCAATAAAATTCCAAAAAATGTAACTTGATCATTTCAAAGCATTAGTTATGGTTCCTTGGGTCGTGTTTGATGACCCGAATAAATATCATGCGATCCGGTACCGGTTCCGTACCAAGGCGTCCGGCCTGGACCATGGTAGGCGATAATACATGCACGACTGGCGGAATTCCATTTTAATTGCCATAAATTGCCAAAAAATGTAACTTGATCATTTCGAAGTGTTTATTATGGTTCCTTGGGTCGTATTTTATGTCCCGAAAAATTATCATGCGATACTTTACTGGCTCTGTACCAAGTCGTCCGGCCTGGACCATGGCGGGCGATATTACATGCACGACTGGCGGAATTCCAGTTTAATTTCCATAAAATGCCAAAAAATGTAACTTAATCATTTCAAAGCGTATGTTATGGTTCCTTGGGTAGTATCTGATGTCCATGAAAAATATCTTGCAATCCGGTATGGGCTCCATGCCAAGGCGTCCAACCTGGACCATGGCAGGCGTTAATACAAGCACGACCGGCGGAATTCCAGTTTAATTGACATAAAATGCCAAAAAATTTAAATTGATCATTTCGAAGCGTAGATTATGTCTCTTTGGGTCATATTTCATGTCCCGGACAAATATCATGCGATCCGGTACACGCTCCATACCAAGGCGTCCGGCCTGGACCATGGATGGCGATAACAAAGGCACGATTGGCGGAATTCCAGTTTAATAGCCATAAAATGACAAAAAATATAACTTGATCATTTCAAAGCGTTGGTTATGGTTCCTTGGATCATATTTGATGTACCGGAAAAATATAATGCTATCCGGAACCGGCTCCATACCAAGGAGTCCAGCCTGGACCATGCCAGGCGATAATACATGCACGACTAGCGGAATTCCAGTTTAATTGCCATAAAATTCCAAAAAATGTATCTTGATCATTTCGAAGCATTTGTTATGGTTCCTTCGGTCGTATTTGATGTCAAGGACAAATATCATGCGATCCGGTATGGGCTCCTAACAAGGCGTCCGAACTGGACCATGGCAGGCGCTAATACAGGTACGACTAGCGGAATTCCAGTTTAATTTCCATAAAATGACAAACAATGTAACTTGATCTTTTCGAAGCGATGGTTATGGTTCCTTGGGTCGTATTTTATCTCCAGAAAAACTATCATCTGATCCGGTACAGGCACCATAAAAAGGCGTCTAGCCTGGACCATGGCAGGCGATAATACAGGCACGACTGGCGGAATTCCACTTTTATTACCATAAAATACAAAAAATTTAAGTTGATCATTTCGAAGCGTTGGTTATGGTTCCTAAGGTCTTATTTGATGTCCTGGACAAATATCATGGGATCCAGTACCGGCTCCGTACCAAGGCGTCTCGCCTGGACCGTGGTAGGCGATAATACAGGCACGACTCAAGAAATTCCAATTTAATTTCCATAAAATGACAAAATATGTAACTTGATCATTTCAAAGCATTAGTTATGGTTCCTTGGGACATATTTGATGACCCGGACAAATACCATGCGATACGGTACCGGATTCGTACCAAGGCGTCCAACCTGAACCATGGCAGGCAATAATACAGGCACGCTTGGCGGAATTCTAGTTTAATTGGCATAAAATGACAAAAAATGTAACTTGATCATTTCAAAGCGTTGGTTACGGTTCCTTGGGTCATATTTTATGTCCTGGACAAATATCATGTGATCCGGTACCGGCTCCGTACCAAGGCGTCCGGCCTGGACCATGGCAGGCGATAATACATGCACGACTGGCGGAATTCCAGTTTAATTGCCATAAATTGCCAAAAAATGTAACTTGATCATTTCGAAGCGTGTGTTATGGTTCCTTGGTTCGTATTTGATTTCCCAGAAAAATATCATGCTATCCAGTACCGGATCCATACCAAGGCGTCCGGCCTGGACCATGGCAGATTATAATACATGCACGACTGGCAGAATTCCAGTTTAATTGCCATAAAATGCCAAAAAATGTAACTTGATGTTTTCGAAGCGTTGGTTATGGATCCTTGGGTCGTATTTTATCTCCCGGATAAATATCATGCGATCGGGTACCGGCTCAGTACCAAGACGTCCGACCTGGACCATGGTAGGCGATAATACATGCACGACTGGCGGAATTCCAGTTTAATTGCCATAAATTGACAAAAAATGTAAGTTGATAATTTCAAAGCGTTGGTTATGGTCCCTTGGGTAATATTTTATGTCCCGGACAAATATCATGCGATCCGGTACCGGCTCCGTACCAAGGCGTCCAGCCTGGACCATGGCAGGCGATAATACATGCACGACAGGCGGAATTCCAGTTTAATTGCCATAAGTTGCCGAAAAATGTAACTTGATCATTTCGAAGCGTTTGTTATGGTTCCTTGGTTCGTATTTGATGTCCCAAAAAAATATCATGCTATCCGGTACCGGATCCGTACCAAGGCGCCGTCTCGGACCATGGCAGGGGATAATACATGCACGACTGGCAGAATTCCAGTTTAATTGCCATAAAATTCCAAAAAATGTAATTTGATATTTTTGAAGCATTGGTTATGGTTGGTTGAGTCGTATTTGATGTCCCGGATAAATATCATGCGATCGGGTACCGGCTCAGTACCAAGACGTCCGACCTGGACCATGGCATGCGATAATACAGGCACGACTGGCGGAATTCCAGTTTTATTGCCATAAAATTGCAAAAAATGTACCTTGATCATTTTGAAGCGTTGGTTATGGTTTCTAAGGTTGTATTTGATGTCCCGTACAAATTCATGCGATTCGGTACCGGCTCCGTACCAAGGCGTCTGGCCTGGACCATGGCAGGCGATAATACAGGCACGACTCAAGGAATTCAAATTTAATTTGCATAAAATGCCAAAAAATGTAACTTGATCATTTCGAAGCGTTAGTTATGGTTCCTTGGGTAGTATTTGTTGTCCCAAAAAAACATCATGCGATCCGCTAATGGATCCATACCAAGGCGTCTGGCCTGGACCATGGCAGGCGATAATACAGGCACGACTGGCGGAATTCCAGTTTAATTGCCATAAAATGACAAAAAATGTAACTTGATCATTTTGAAGCGTTGGTTATGGTTCCTTGGGTCATATTTTATGTCTCGGACAAATATCATGTGATCCGGTACAGGCTTCGTACCAAGGCGTCCAGCCTGGACTATGGCAGGCGATAATACTTGCACGACTGGCGGAATTCCAGTTTAATTGCCATAAGTTGCCGAAAAATGTAACTTGATCATTTCGAAGCGTGTGTTATGGTTCCTTGGTTCGTATATGATGTCCCAGAAAAATATCATGATATCCAGTGCCAGATCCGTACCAAGGCGTCCGGCCTGGACCATGGCAGGGGATAATACATGCACGACTGGCAGAATTCCAGTTTAATTGCCATAAAAATCCAAAAAATGTAAATTGATATTCTTGAAGCATTGGTTATTGTTTCTTGGGTCGTATTAGATGTCCCGGATAAATATCATGCGATCAGATACTGGCTCAGTACCAAGACATCTGACCTGGACCATGGCATGCGATAATAAATGCACGACTGGCGGAATTCCAGTTTTATTGCCATAAAATAGCAAAAAATGTACCTTGATCATTTTGAAGCGTTGGTTATGGTTCCTAAGGTTGTATTTGATGTCCCGGACAAATATCATACGATTCGGTATCGTCTCCGTACCAAGGCGTCTGGCCTGGACCATGGCAGGCGATAATACAGGCACGACTCAAGGAATTCCAATTTAATTTCCATAAAAGGCCAAAAAATGTAACCTGATCATTTCGAAGCGTTAGTTATGGTTCCTTGGGTAGTATTTGCTGTCCCGGAAAAGCATCATGCGATCCGCTAATGGCTCCATACCAAGGCGTCTGGCTTGGACCATGGCAGGCGATAACACGGGCACGACTGGCGGAATTCCAGTTTAATTGCCATAAAATGACAAAAAATGTAATATATCATTTCGAAATGTTGGTTATGGTTCCTTGGGTCATATTTTATGTCCCGGAAAAATATCATGCGATCCGGTACCGGCTCCGTACCAAGGCGTCCGGCCTGGACCATGGCAGGCGATAATACATGCACGACTAGCGGAATTCCAGTTTAATTGCCATAAATTTCCAAAAATGTAACTTGATCATTTCGAAGCGTGTGTTATGGTTCTTTGGGTCGTATTTTATGTCCCGGAAAAATATCATGCTATCCGGTACCGGATCCGTACCAAGGTGTCCGGCCTGGACCATGGCAGGGGATAATACATGCACGACTGGCGGAATTCCAGATTAATTGCCAAAAAATGTAACTTGATCATTTCGAAATGTTTGTTATGGTTCCTTGGGTCGTATTTTATGTCCCGAACAATTATCATGCGATACGTTACCGGCTCCGTAACAGGTCGTCCGGCCTGGACCACGGCGGGCGATATTACATGCACGACTGGCGGAATTCCAGTTTAATTTCCATAAAATGCCAAAAATGTAACTTGATCATTTCGAAGCGTTGATTATGGTTCCTTGGGTCGTATTTGATGTCCCGAAAAAGTATCATGCTATCCGGTACCGGCTCTATACCAAGGCGTCCGACCTAGACCATGGCAGGCGATAATAGAGGCACGACTCACGGAATTCTAATTTAATTGCCATAAAATGCCAAAAAAGTAACTTAATCATTTCAAAGCGTATGTTATGATTCCTTGGGTAGTATCTGATGTCCCTGAAAAATATCTTGCAATCCGGTACTTGCTCCATGCCAAGGCGTCCAACCTGGACCATGGCAGGCGATAATACAAGCACGACTGGCGGAATTCCAGTTTTATTGACATAAAATGCCAAAAAATGTAAATTGATCATTTCGAAGCGTTGGTTATGTCTCTTTGGGTCATATTTGAGGTCTTGGACAAATACATGTGATCCGGTACACGCTCCATACCAAGGCATTTGGCCTGGACCATGGATGGCGATAATATAGGCACGACTGGCGGAATTCCAGTTTACTAGCCAAAAAATGACAAAAAATGTAACTTGATCATTTCGAAGCGTTGGTTATGGTTCCTTGGATCGTATTTGATGTCCCGGAAAAATATAATGCGATCCCGTACCGGCTCCATACCAAGAAGTCCAGACTGGACTATGCCAGGCGTTAATACATGCATGACTAGCCGAATTCCAGTTTAATTGCCATAAAATTCCAAAAACATGTAACTTGATCATTTCGAAGCATTTGTTATGGTTCCTTCGGTCGTATTTGATGTCAAGGACAAATATCATGCGATCCGGTACCGGCTCCGTAACAAGGCGTCCGACCTGGACCATGGCAAGCGCTAATACAGGTAAATTGCTATAAAATGCCAAAAAATATAACTTGATCTTTTCAAAGCGTTGGTTATGGATCCGTGGGTCGTATTTTATGTTCCGGATAAATATCATGCGATCGGGTACCGGCTCAGTACCAATACGTCCGACCTGGACCATGGCATGCGATAATACAGGCACGACTGGCGGAATTCCAGTTTTATTGCCATAAAATAGCAAAAAATGTACCTTGATCATTTTGAAGCGTTGGTTAGGGTTCTAAGGTTGTATTTGATGTCCCGGACAAATATCATGCGATTCGGTACCGGCTCCGTACCAAGGCGTCTGGCCAGGACCATGGCAGGCGATAATACAGGCACGACTGGCGGAATTCCAGTTTAATTGCCATAAATTGCCAAAACATTTAACTTGATCATTTCGAAGCGTTAGTTATGGTTCCTTGGGTAGTATTTGCTGTCCCGGAAAAAACATCATGCGATCCGCTAATGGATCAATACCAAGGCGTCTGGCCTGGACCATGGCAGGCGATAATACAGGCACGACTGGCGGAATTCCAGTTTAATTGCCATAAAATGACAAAAAATGTAACTTGATCATTTCAAAGCGTTGGTTATGGTTCCTTGGGTCATATTTTATGTCCCAGACAAATATCATGCGATCCGGTACCGGCTCCGTACCAAGGCATCCAGCCTGGACCATGGCAGGCGATAATACATGCACGACTGGCGGAATTCCAGTTTAATTGCCATAAATTGCCAAAACATTTAACTTGATCATTTCGAAGCGTGTGTTATGGTTCCTTGGTTCGTATTTGATATCCCAGAAAAATATCATGTTATCCGGTACCGGATCCGTACCAAGGCGTCCGGCCTGGACCATGGCAGGGGATAATACAAGCACGACTGGCAGAATTCCAGTTTTATTGCCATAAAATGCCAAAAAATATAACTTGATCTTTTCGAAGCGTTGGTTATGGTTCCTTTGGTCGTATTTGATGTCCCGGATAAATATAATGCGATCGGGTACCGGCTCAGTACCAAGACGTCCGACCTGGACCATGGCATGCGATAATACAGGCACGACTGGCGGAATTCCAGTTTTATTGCCATAAAATAGCAAAAAATGTACCTTGATAATTTTGAAGCGTTGGTTATGGTTCCTAAGGTTGTATTTGATGTCCCGGACAAATATCATGCGATTCGATACCGGCTCCATACCAAGGCGTCTGGGCTGGACCATGGCAGGCGATAATACATGCACGACTCAAGGAATTCCAATTTAATTTCCATAAAATTCCAAAAAATGTAACTTGATCATTTCGAAGCGTTAGTTATGGTTCCTTGGGTAGTATTTGCTGTCCCGGAAAAACATCATGCGGTCCTCTAATGGCTCCATACCAAGGCGTCTGGCCTGGACCATGGCAGGCGATAATACAGGCACGACTAGAGGAATTCCAGTTTCATTGCCATAAAATGACAAAAAATGTAACTTGATCATTTCGAAGCGTTGGTTATGGTTCCTTGGGTCGTATTTGATGTCCCGGAAAAATATCATGCTATCCGGTAACGGATCCGTACCAAGGCGTCCGACCTGGACCATGGCAGGCGATAATACATGCACGACTGGCGGAATTCCAATTTAATTGCTATAAATTGCCAAAAATGTAACTTGATCATTTCTAAGCGTGTGTTATGGTTCCTTGGGTCGTATTTGATGTCCCGGAAAAATATCATGCTATCCGGTAACGGATCCGTACCAAGGCGTCCGGCCTGGACCATGGCAGGGGATAATACGTTCACGACTGGTGGAATTCTAGTTTAATTGCCATAAAATGCCAAAAAAATGTAACTTGATCATTTCAAAGAGTTTTTGTGGTTCCTTGGGTCGTATTTGATATCCCGGACAAATATCATGTAATCCGGTACACGCTCCATACCAAGGCGTCCGGCCTGGACCATGGATGGCGATAATACAGGCACGACGGGCGAAATTCCAGTTGAATTGTCATAAAAAGCCAAAAGATGTAACTTGATCATTTCGAAGTGTTGGTTATGGTTCCTTGTGTAGTATTTTCTGTCCCGGATAAATATCATGTGTTACGGTACCGGCTTCGTACCAAGGCATCTGGTCTAGACCATAGCAGGCGATAATATAGGCACGACTGGCGGAATTCCAGTTTAATTTGCCATAAAATTCAAAAAAATATAACTAGGTCATTTCGAAGCGTTGATTATGATTCCTTGGGTCATATTTGATGTAACGGACAAATATCATGCGATCCGGTACCGGCGTCGTACCAAGGCGTCATGCCTGGACCATGGCAAGTGATAATACATGCACGGCTAGCGGAATTCAACTTTAATTGCCATAAAATGCCAGAAATGTAACTTGATCATTTCAAAGCGTTGGTTATGCTTCCTTTGGTCGTATTTGATCTCCCGGACAAATATCATGCGATCCAGTACCGGATCCCCAATGCGTCCGGCCTAGGCCATGGTAGGCGATAATACAGGCACGATTGGCAGAATTCCAGTTTAATTTCCATAAAAGGACGAAAATTGTAACTTGATCATTTCGAAGCGTTGGTTATGGTTCCTTGGGTTTGATGTCCCGGACAAATATCATGCGATCCGGTACCGGCTCCGTATGAAGGGTTCCGACCTGGACCATGGCAGGCGATAATACAGGCACGACTGGCGGAATACCAATTTAATTTCCCTAAAGTTCATAAAAATATAACTTGATCATTTCGAAGCCTTGGTTATGGTTCCTTGGGTCGTATTTGCTGTCCCGGACAAATATCATGTGATTTGGTACCGGCTCCGTAAGGCGTCCGTCCTGGACCATGGCAGGCGATAATAAATGCACGACTAGTGGAATTCCAGTTTAATTTCCATAAAATACCAAAAAATGTAACTTGATCATTTCGAATCGTTGGTTATGGTTCCTTCGGTTGTATTTGATGTCCCGAAGAAATATCATGTGATCGAGTACTGGCTCAGTACCAAGGCATCCGGCCTGGACCATGGCAGGCGGTAATACAGGCACGACTGGCGGAATTCCAGTTTTATTGCCATAAAATACCAAAAAATGTAACTTGATCATTTCGAAGCGTTGGTTATGGTTTCTAAGGTCGTATTTGATGTCCCGGACAAATATCATATGATCCGGTACCGGCTCCGTACCAAAGCAGCTGGGTTGGACCATGGCACGCGATAATAAAGGCATGACTAAAGGAATTCCAATTTAATTACCATAAAATGCCAAAAATGTAACTTGATCATTTTGAACTGTTAGTTATGGTTCCTTGGGTCGTATTTGCTATCCCAGAAAAACATCATTTAATCCGCTACCGGCTCCGTACCAAGGCGTCTGGCCTGGACCATGGCAGGCGATAATACAAGCACGACTGGCGGAATTCCAGTTTAATTGCAATAAAATGAAGAAAAATGTAACTTGATCACTTTGAAGCGTTGGTTATGGTTCCTAAGATCATATTTGATGTCCCGGACAAATATCATGCGATCTGCTACCGGCTCCATACAACCACATCCGTCCTGGACCATGGCAGGCGATAATACAGGCACGACCGTCGGAATTACAATTTAATTCCCATAAAATGCCAACAAATGTAACTTGACCATTTCGAAGCCTTGGTTATGGTTCCTTGGGTCGTATTTTCTGTGCCGAACAAATATCATGCGATCCGGTATCGGCTCCGTACCAAGGCGTGCGACTTGGACCATGGTAAGCGATAATACAGGCACGACTAGCGGAATTCTAGTTTAATTGCCATAAAATCCCAAAAAATATAACTTGATCATTTCGAAGCGTTGGTTGTGGTTCCTTGAGTCGTATTTGATGTCACGTAAAAATATCATACAATCTGGTACCGGCTCCGTACCAATGCGTCCGACCTAGACCATGGCAGACTATAATACAGGCACGACTGGCGGAATTACAATTTAATTCCCATAAAATTCCAACAAATGTAACTTGATAATTTCGAAGCCTTGGTTATGGTTCCTTGGGTCGAATTTTCTGTGCCGAACAAATATCACGCGATCCGATATCGGCTCCGTACCAAGGCGTCCGACCTAGACCATGGCAGGCGATAATACTGGCACGACTAGCGGAATTCTAGTTTAATTTCCATAAAATGCCAAAAAATGTAACTTGATCATTTCAAAGCGTTGGTTATGGTTCCTTGGGTCGTATTTGATGTCCCGGAGAAATATCATATGATCGAGTACCGGCTCCGTACCAAGGCGTCCGGCCTGGACCATGGTAGGTAATAATACATGCACGATTGGCGGAATTCCAGTTTAATTACCATAAAATGCCACAAAATTAACTTGATCATTTCGAAGCGTTGGTTATGGTTCCTTGGGTCGAATTTGATGTCCCGTACAAATATCATGCAATCCGATACCGGCTCTGTACCAAGGCGTCCGACCTAGACCATGACAGACGATAATACAGGCACGACTCAAGGAATTCCAATTTAATTTCCATAAAATGCCAAGAAATGTAACTTGATCATTTTGAAGCGTTAGTTATGGTTCCTTGGGTAGTATTTGCTGTCCCGGAAAAACATCATGCGATCCGCTAATGGCTCCATAGCAAGGCGTCTGGCCTGGACCATGGCAGGCGATAATACAGGCACGACTGGCAGAATTCAAGTTTAATTGCCATGACAAAAATGCAACTTGATCATTTAAAAGCGTTGGTTATGGTTCCTTGGGTTGTATTTTATGTCCCGGACAAATAACATGTGATCCGGTACCGGTTCCATACCAAAGCATCCAGCCTGGGCCATGACAGGCGATAATACATGCACGACTGGCGAAATTCCACTTTAATTGCCATAAAATGCCAAAAAATTTAACTTGATCATTTTGAGCGTTGGTTATGGTTCCTAAGGTCGTATTTAATGTCCCAGACAAATATCATGCGTTTCGGTACCGGTTTCGTACCAATGCGTCTGGCCTGGACGATGGCAGGCGATAATACAGGCACGGTTGGCGGAATTCCAGTTTAATTGCCATAAAATGCCAAAAATGTAACTTGATCATTTCGAAGCGTTGGTTATGTTTCCTAAGATCGTATTTATTCCCCGGAAAAATATTATGTGATCTAGTACCGGCTCCATACCAACGCATCCGACCTGGACCAAAGCAGGCGGTAATACATGCACGACTGCCGAAGTTCCAATTTAATTGCCATAAAATGCCAAAAAATGTAACTTGATCATTTTGAAGCATTGTTTGTGGTTCCTTGAGTTGTATTTTATGTCCCGGACAAATATCATGCGATCCGGTACCGGCTCCGTACCAAGGCGTGCGGCCTGGACCATGGTAGGCGATAATACAGGCACGACTAGCAGAATTCTAGTTTAATTGCCATAAAATGCCAAAAAATGTAACTTGATCATTTTGAAGCATTGTTTGTGGTTCCTTGAGTTGTATTTTATGTCCCGTAAAAATATCATGCAATTCGGTACCGGCTACGTACCAATGCGTCTGGCCTGGACCATGGCATGCGATAATACATGCACGACTAGCAGAATTCTAGTTTAATTTCCATTAAATGCCAAAAAATGTAACTTGATCATTTCAAAGTGTTGGTTATGGTTCCTTGGGTCGTATTTGATGTCCCGGAGAAATATCATATGATCGGGTACCGTTTCCGTACCAAGGCGTCCGGCCTGGACCATGGCAGGCAATAATACAGGCACGATTAGCGGAATTCCAGTTTAATTGCCATAAAATGGCACAAAAATAACTTGATCATTTCGAAGCATTGGTTATGGTTCCTTGGGTCATATTTGATGTCCCGAACAAATATCATGCAATCCGATACTGGATATGTACCAAGGCGTCCGGGCTAGACCATGGCAGGCAATAATACAGGCACGATTAGCGGAATTCCAGTTTAATTTCCATAAAATACCAAAAAATGTAACTTGATCATTTCAAAGCGCTGGTTATGGTTCCTTGGGTCGTATTTGATGTCCCAAAAAAATATCATGTGATCCATTACCGGATCCATACCAAGGCGTCTGGCCAGGACCATGGCAGGCGATAATATAGGCACGACTGGCGGAATTCCAGTTTAATTGCAAAAAAATGCCAAAAAATGTAACTTGATCGTTTTGAAGCGTTGGTTATGGTTCCTTGGGTCGTATTTGATGTCCCAGAAAAATACAATGTGATCCGGTACCGGCTCCATACCAAGGCGTCCGGCCTGAACCGTGGCAGACAATAATATCGGCACCACTGGCGGAATTCCAGTTTAATTGCCATAGAATGCCAAAAAATGTAACTTGATCATTTCGAAGCATTCTTTATGGTTCCTTGGGACGTATTTGCTGTCCCGGACAAATATCATGTGATCCGGTACCGGCACCGTACCAAGCTGTCCGGCCTAGACCATGGCAGGCGATAATACAGGCACGACTGGAAGAATTCCAGTTTAATTGCCACAAAATGCTAAAAAATGTAACTTTATCATTTCGAAGTGTTGGTTATGGTTCCTTGTGTCGTATTTGATGTCCTAGACAAAGATCATGAGATCCGGTACCTAGGCGTCCGACCTGGACCATGGAAGGCGATGATACATGCAAGATTGGCGGAATCCCAGTTTAATTGCCATAAAATGCCAAAAAAATGTAACTTGAATATTTCGAAGGCGTTGGTTATGGTTCCTTGGGTCGTATTTGATGTCCCGAACAAATATCATGTTATCCGAAACCGACTCCATACCAAGGCTTCTGGCTTGGACCATGGCAGGCAATAATATAGGCACGATTGGTGGAATTCCAGTTTAATTTCCATAAAATGCCAAAAATATAACTTTATCATTTCGAAGCGTTGGTTATGGTTCCTTGGGTCGTATTTGATATCCCGAAAAAATATCATGTTATCCGGTACCGGCTCCGTACCAAGGCGTCA
This sequence comes from Nicotiana paniculata, assembly GCA_005239505.1. Lineage (NCBI taxonomy): Eukaryota > Viridiplantae > Streptophyta > Magnoliopsida > Solanales > Solanaceae > Nicotiana > Nicotiana paniculata. Next base: position 13,757 of record MDKI01276776.1, read on the forward strand.
GGCCTGGACCATGGCAGGCGATAATACAAGCACGACTGGCGGAATTCCAGTTTCATTGTCATAAAATGCCAAAAAATGTAACTTGATCATTTTGAAGCGTTGGTTATGGTTCCTAAGATCGAATTTGATGTCCCGGAAAAATATCATGTGATCTGGTACTGGCTCCATACCAACACATCCGGCCTGGATCCTGGCAGGCGATAATACAGGCACGACTGGCGGAATTCCAATTTAATTGCCATAAAATGCCAAAAAATGTAACTTGATCATTTCGAAGCCTTGTTTATTGTTCCTTGGTTGTATTTGCTGTCCCGAACAAATATCATGTGATCCGGTATAGGGTCCATACAAGGGCGTGCGGCTTGTACCATGGCAGGCGATAATACTGGCACGACTAGCGGAATTCTAGTTTAATTGCATAAAATGGCAAAAAATTTAACTTGATCATTTCGAAGCGTTGGTTGTGGTTCCTTGAGTCGTATTTTATGTATCGTAAAAATATTATGCAATCCGGTACTGGCTCCGTACCAATGCGTCCGTCCTGGACCATGGCAGGCGATAATACAAGCACGAAAGGCGGAATTCTAGTTTAATTTCCAAAAAATTGCCAAAAAATGTAACTTGATCATTTCTAAGCGTTGGTTATGGTTTCTTGGGTCGTATTTGATGTCCCGGATAAATATCATATGATCGGGTACCGGCTGCGTACCAAGGCGTCCGGCCTGGACCATGGCAGACAATAATACATGCACGATTGGCGGAATTCCAGTTTAATCTCCATAAAATTCCACAAAATTAACTTGATCATTTGAAAGCGTTGGTTATGGTTCCTTGGGTCGTATTTGATGTCTTGTACAAATATCATGAAATCCGATACCGGCTCTGTACCAAGGCGTCCGGGCTAGACCATGGCAGGCGATAATACAGGCACGACTGGCGAAGTTCCAGTTTTATTGCCTTAAAATGACAAAAAATGTAACTTAATCATTTTGAAGCACTTGTGATGGTTCCTTGGGGCGTATTTGATGTCTCGTAAAAATATTATGCGATCCGATACCGGCTCCGTACCAAGGTATCCGGCCTGGACCATGGCAGGCGATAATACAGGCACGACCGGCGGAATTCCAGTTTAATTGCCATAAAATGCCAAAAAATGTAACTTGTTCATTTTGAGGCATTGGTTATGGTTCCTTGGGTCGTATTTGATGTCCCGAAGAAATATAATGCAATTGGGTACCGGCTCAGTACCAAGGCGTCCGGCCTGGACCATGGCAGGTGATAATACATGCACGACTGGCGGAATTCCAGTTTAATTGCCATAAAATGCCAAAAAGTGTAACTTGTTCATTTTGAGGCATTGGTTATGGTTCCTTGGGTCGTATTTGATGTCCCAGACAAATATCATGCTATCTGGTACCATCTCCATACCAAGGCGTCCGGCCTGGACTATGGCAGTCGATAATACAGGCACGACTAGGGAAATTCCAGTTTTATTGTCATAAAATGCCGAAAAATGTAAATTGATCATTTCAAAGCGTTGGTTATGGTTCCTAAGGTTGTATTTGATGTCCCGGACAAATATCATGCGATCCGGTAGCGGTTCCGTACCAAGGTATCCGGCCTGGACCATGGCAGGCGATAATACAGGCACGACTGGCAGAATTCCAATTTAATTGCCATAAAATGCCAAAAAATATAACTTGATCATTTCGAAGCCTTGGTTATGGTTCCTTGGGTCGTATTTACTGCCAGGGACAAATATCATGCGATTCGGTACCGGCTCCATACCAAGTTGTCCGGCCTGGACCATGGCAGGCGAAATACAGGCATGACTGGCGGAATTCCAATTTAATTGCCATAAAATGCCAAAAAATGTAACTTGATCATTTCGAAGACTTGGTTATGGTTCCATGTGTTGTATTTGCTGTCCGGGACAAATATCATGTGATCCGGTACCGGCTCCGTACCAAGGTGTCCGGCCTGGACCATGGCAGGCGATAATACAGGCATGACTGGCAGAATTCCAATTTAATTTCCATAAAATGCCAAAAAATGTATCTTGATCATTTTGAAGTGTTGGTTTTTTTTCCTTGGATCTTATTTGATGTCCCGTACAAATATCATGTAATCCGTTATCGGCCTTGTACCAAGGAGTCTGGCCTGGACCATGGCAGGCTATAATAGAGGCACGACTGGCGGAGTTCCAGTTTTATTGCCATAAAATGACAAAAAATGTAACTTAATCATTTTGAAGCACTTGTGATGGTTCCTTGGGTCGTATTTGATGTCTCGAAAAAATATTATGCGATCCGGTACCGTCCTCGTGCCAAGGTATCCGGCCTGGACCATGGCATGCGATAATACAGGCACGACTCGCGGAATTCCAATTTAATTGCCATAAAATGCCAAAATGTAACTTGGTCATTTCGAAGCCTTGGTTATGGTTCCTTGGGTCGTATTTTCTGTCCCGGACATATATCATGCGATCCGGTACCGGTACCGTACCAAGGCGTCCGGCCTGGACCATGGCAGGCGATAATACAGGCACGACTGGCGGAATTCCAGTTTAATTGCCATAAAATGCCAAAAAATGTAACTTGATCATTTCGGAGCGTTAGTTATGGTTCCTTGGGTCATATTTAATGTCCTGGTGAAATATCATGCATTCCGGTACCTGCTCCGTACCAAGGCGTCCGACCTGGACCATGGCAGGCGATAATGTAGGCACGACTGGCAGAATTCCAGTTTAATTGCCATAAAATGCTAAAAAATGTAACTTGATAATTTCGAAGCATTGATTATGGTTCCTTGGGTCATATTTGATGTCTCGGACAAATACCATGCGATCCGGTACCGGCTCCGTGTCATACCTCCTTTTTCCACTACCCCTCGGATTAATGTAAGGGTAATAAGGGAGTTTTTCCAACTAAAGTGACATTATTTTGTTTTGGGATTTATTATTATTTTTCAGAGTCGCCACCCGGATTTTTGACGATGCTCCGGGACACCATTTTATTGAAATCCCAAACCGAGGAAATTTAGACTCTGTTTTAAATTGTCTGCGAACTAGAAATCCGGATAAGGAATTCTGTTAACCCCGGAGTAGGTGTTAGGCACTCCCGAATTCCGTGGTTCTAGCACTGTCGCTTAAGTATTAATATTTGACCTGATTATCTAATTATTTACATATTTTAAACCTATTGTGCTTTTTAGCCTTTATACCTTTTAGCCGCTTTTAATATTTATGGATTATTCTAAAACAAGTCACAATGGCGTGCACTTGTCGTTTTTTGAACACATGGAAAACACGTCACATGAAATGCACCCGTGGTTGCTATGTGTATTTTTTATTAATTGTTTAGAGTTGAGGTTCGGAGGCATGAGTTTCCACTCCCAAGTGTAGGTTTCATATCGTGACCATGCCACGGGGACCATACCCATGACCACGATGATTTATGATTAATTAATTGCTCGTTAAAGCAAACTACAATGTTCATAAGTTGATTTACTAATTTGATATTTAATTTTAAGAGGTCCGTGATTTATGGAAATTGCGAATCGCGTTACGAAAACTGTACCTGTGATTTACAACATTTTAATTTTATTAATATTAGAAGTTATGGTAGGGTCACGTGAAATGCACACCCGAATTGGGATTCATGTATCGTGACCATGCCACGGGAACCGTACACATAGTCACGATGATTTATTGTTAATCGCGCTTAAAGCAACTTGTGCATGTTTATAAGTCATTCAACGGCCCAAATCTAAACCTATTCCTATGTGACCTATTTTGACAGACCAATAAACATTTAAGATCAAGCTTATAAAATAGC
>ML334696.1:0-44497 GCA_005239505.1 Nicotiana paniculata
TATATATATATATATATATATATATATATATATATATATATATATATATAAACAATGTCAACCCACTCAACCTTTATGTATACGTAAACATTGTATCAAAGATGAGAATAGCTTTACTATAATTACATATCCATGTACAAACATGATCAACTACAAGACAATATGCAATCACAATCTCCAGCGAACTACAAAATGCATGTAACAAATGTGAAAACATGAATGACTATTTGGTTTATAAGTATATCAAGAATATGAACTCTGGAATCAGTACGACTCTTTCAATTCACAACAACGTGTCTCAAGCATCCCATTTTAAGATCATAAATTACTCAACGGAAGCAAACACCATCTTAAGCTAACCAGATTATGGTAGACTAAGAGAAGCATATATATACTCAGTGCATACATAGTAGCATTTCCCTCTTCTTTACGTGAGGAGCTCTCTATAAACCAAGGAATACACTAATACTTTTTCAAAAATAATTGCAACCAAACTTAACAATAAATTGACAAGCCAAGTAATCATAGAAACAACAATGGACGTGAAACAATTATAACCCGAGCAATTAAATTGGAAACGGGGAGGGGATCATGTAAGCAGACAATTGGTGGTGCATAGATACTCGTCACCTCACCTATAAACCACTCACATGCAGTCTCACATAACAATTTAGTTGGGGATTCCTATTCCCTCGAGTCAAGGTTAAACCAAGCACTTATCTCAACTTCGCAGGTCACTCATTGTTCAATAATAGCTTTTCCTCTTGAATTCACCTCCAATACACTCGAATCTAACCATTATTAACTTAATATCATTAATTAATTCTAAAGGAACTAACTTTACTAAAAATTATAATTCTTCCTAAGTTTTCTCAAAAAAGTGAAAACCCGACCCCGGGCCCGCTTGGTCCAAACTCGGGGTTCGGACCAAATTATGTTTACCCATTCACCCACATTCCCGAATATACAACTAGTTTCGGAATACGACCTCAATTAGAGGTAAAGATTTGATTTTTACAAAATTTCTTCATTTTACCCAAACTCCCAATTTTTACCATGAAAATTCTTGATTTTTGATTTAAAAGTGATGAAAAATATTGGGTAATACTAAAAAAACGATTAGTAAACACTTACCCCAATCCCTATGGTGAAAATCGCCCAAATTCGATCTCCCCAACTCAAAATATGACCGAATGAACAACCCTACTTTTATATATTTTTTGTCAGTTATTCTGCCTCGTTTCTTGTACCAAATAATCCAAAAACTCGATTTTTATGTCTCCAATGGATTCTTTGTGAAGTTCTGGTCAATTTAGGCTTTTGAATCACTCAATTTGACCTTATAATGAATGAAATATGTAGGTTTTAATATTTACAAATAGTGTAGATTTTTAAATACGCTGCCAGTGACAAAATCGTAATTAATCTAAAAATCTGACAACCTTAGTAAAATGACCATAAAATCCTCATACGATGTCCAAATTCAACGATTCTTTTTGCTACGGGTCCGTAATTATGATACACATCTAATACTTCATTCAAAACAGAAATTAGAGCTCATCTTTTCAATATGATATCATTCATGCTTGAAGAAACGACGTCGAAGCATAAGAAAGAACGAGCGCAACACTACTCAAACCTATTCGAAACTCACCCGAGCCCTCGGGGCTCTAAACCAAACATGCACGCAAGTCTAAAAATATCATACGGACTTGCTCGTGCGATCAAATCATGAAAATAACATGTAAAACTATGAATTAAACCTCAAAACTCATCATTTTTCTCAAGAACGCCTCAATTTCACTATTTCTCAACCGGACGTCCGAATCACGTCAAATAAACTCCGATTCTCACCAAACTTCACAGTTAATACTAAAATACTATAACAAATCTGTATCGGGCTACGGAACCAAAATACGCGCCCGATACCAATGGTTTCAAACATTAATTCTTTTCTTTATTTCATTAATAATTCAGCAAAACAATTTCTTTAAAATATTGATTTCTAAGGCTTGGGACCTCGGGTTCATTTACGGGTATACGTCCAAGTCCCATATATTACTGCGGACCTCGCGGGATAGTCGGAACACAGATCCGGGTCCGTTTACTGAAAATGTTGACTCAAGTCAACTAAAACCAAATTTTAATTCTAAAAATTATTATTTCTTATATTTTCACATAAAAGCTTTCCGATTTTACGTCCGGACTTTGCACACAAATCTAGATAATTAAAATTAGTCTTTTATGGCTAATAAATCTAGAACGGAGTCTTAATTCATAAAATGGCCCCTTGGGTCATCACACATACACCTCATGGCTCTAGTATAAATAGAGGCATTCATTCTATTAGAAGAGATCAAGAAACACATAAAAGACTACTATTCTTTATCTTGTTCTATTAAGCTTTATACAAGTGTTGTCAAGATTTTCTAAGCATTCTTGATCCCGGCGGAAATATTCTGAAAGCCTAGGCTTGTTTCTTCTTCAATTATCTTTATTTACTCTGTCTGTAATTTGTTATCTTACTTTATCCGCCACGTGTCTATAAACCAAATTACAAATTAACTATATCGTTTTACAGGTAAACAAATATTGTAGACACAAGGATAGGACTACAACATTAGAAGAAAAATCCTATGATTAAAAGACAAAAAAATATAAAAGCAAGAGGAAGCGCAGTGATTTAATTATTCAAGGATGAGTCTGGAACCAAAATGTGGTCATTTTTCACTCAAACGACCGAAATGCGTGAAAAAAAACTTAGTGACCAAAATACATATAGCGCCCTTTTAAAAGGGCGCTATATGTGAATTTGACAAGACGGCCATGTATAGCACCGTTTGCGAGCATGTAATTTGTACTCTACAAAAAATACTCCTACAAAATTAATAAAAAAATTAGTCCTATTTATTTTTAGATTTTTTGTAGGATGTTTGGAAATTATTTGAGATTATTTGCATTTTTAGTTGCATTTTTCATTTTTAAAGTTATGAAAACTAACAAAAAATATTTAAACCTTCATCATCTTGAATTATTAGGTTTTTAATTTAATTTGATACCTAATTGCATAGCTTACTCATATTATTAAAAGAAAATCACAAAAATTATTTATTTTTCGACATTTTTAGTTTCAATGGTTAAAACCAGTAATTTTTATTTTTAAAACTTAAGATTGATTAATTGTGTAAATAACACAAATAGATAATTAGTGTAATTTTATAATTGGAGATAATTTAGTGTTTAAATTAGTATTTAATTAAAATTAATTAGGTTTTAAAATTAATTAAACAAAATGAGATTTAGTAACTTAAAACCGAACTGGGCCAAGTCATTTAAAAAACCAAGCCAATCCCCAATTTAATTGAGAACCAACCAAGGCCAACCCCTTAAAACCGGTCCAAGCCTCCTCTTACCAAAACGATCCCGTTTTGACTAAGCCAATCCCAATCGTTGATTTCCCACCATCCAACAGCTGAGAACTTATTTCCCACCCCCTTTTATATGTCTTAAACCCTTCATCCACCCCAAATTTCCAAACTCCCCCACTCTCTCACATCTCTCTCTCAATCGTCCGAACCCTAGCCGCCCCATTTTCCTCCGCCCTAAACAACCACCAAAACCTAGCCGCCCCATATTCCTCCGCCCTAAACCACCACCAAACCCTAGCCGCCCTAGTATCCCCTCCTACGCCGCCACCAGAAATCGCCTAAGGCGGCGGCTAAACATAAAATCACCCCAAATCCACCCCATTCTCTCCTCTACTCTACCTAAACCTCACCTCACTAACCTCACACCAAAAAACCCCATAAAAAGCCAATCAATTCTACACCTAAAAATTGGCTAAAACGCTAACGCCTCCCAAGCTTTGCCGCCGAAAATCGCCTACGGTGGTGGTGGAACTCTAAACCCACTCAAACTCACCCCATACCTTCCTCTCACTCTCCTAAACCTCATCTCACCAACCAAATCCCCAAAAACTCTACCGATAATCACAGATCTTAGATCTAGGGTCTCCGAAACTGTTACGTCCCGTAGTATTATATTACGATGATGTTACATCTCGCAGTATTAAATTACGACGATGTTGCACCCTATAGTATTGCACGTTGAATTTTTCGTAAGGTAATTGACATTAGTCCAAGGAAAGAGATTATTTGGAGATTATCTTGAGGTTAACGTAATTATGCTAATTATAACAAGCGATAAGTAAGTGTCATGAAGAATAAAGGGTACACGAATTAAAGAAAACAAGTTTCATTGAAGGTGGCCGATTTAGAAAAAAATTACGGGTCTAGCTATAATACCCGATAATTATGGACGAGTACTATTCAAGGTACCATATGACCACGGTAGTATGATGTATAAAGTATATTAAAATAAATAAAATTTTAAGTAATTTGAGATAATTTTAATTATACGGGTAATTGATTAATTATCGGGTAACGGGACATTACTTAATTAACTAATAAGTGGATAAAAGTTTATAATTATCCCCAAAATAAACGTGACAGCTAGCCACATTATAAGCAAATGACTAAGGGTCATATGTCTCTAGGTGTCAAACTAAGACTTAGCCAATTTTATAAGAACTTTTGACAAGGCTTCCTTTCCATGTCTTGAATATAAAAGACAAAAATAAAAATATTAGTCATTCCTACAATTAGCACTTAGGATTGAGTAAATAGTTAAGAGCTTCTCCAAAAGCAGAACGTGCAATTCATGTAAAAATCTTCACTTCCAAACTTGATAGATAGATATCTATAGGTACAAAGGCTTGTAAATATTGCCTGAAGCCACCTATTCTTTCAGAAAATTTCGTGGCAATTGTTATGTATTATTCATAAGAGTATAACAATGTATAGAGACATCAAAAAGGTAATACACCAGTAGGATCTATTTAGGAATTTTGGACGAAATTTTTGCAATTAAATTCTCCTACAAGGTTCCGGCGAGAATTTTAAAAATCGTAGCAACGTAAAATTTTGTGGGTTTAAATGAGTACGGTGTAACCTTTTTCAAGAACATTATACAAATTTTTTCCTAATCCAGGTATGTTAAGGCTATCCCTTTTTTTTTTTTTTTTGGCATGATCCAAATAATACAAATGAAACGAGTAAAATACGCAACTTTCATAAATGACTCTATTTATAGAAATACTAGGGGTGTCTATTGATTCCCCATGTGAATTATTTTGTTCATGGGTCTCAGAAAAATACGTATTTGATAAAGTTTATCCGAAGGGCATATTGATTTTTATGGCATTCCGAGAAAATCTTATTGACATATTTCTTATGAATTTCATGCATTTATACATGCACATTGACCATGACCAGATGGCGTTATATACGCGAATATATGGATATTATATTTATATGGGATATGGGAAAAAGGTTACGGCGTTATATACGCACCACCACCTGATCAACGGGTATACGTTGATGATTTGTCCACAGTGGCCGAGATGATATGATGGGATGCTCGCAGAGGCTTGATAATGTTATGAACACATGTACCTATGCACGACATGACATTCATATGCATATGCATGACACTAAAAGTATTTCATGATTTACGGAGTTATCCAGACTTACCGGTTGAATCATTTAATCTATATTTCCTTCCGCGTATGTTATATACTTATTTATGTGCCTTAAATACTCGGTACATTATTCGTACTGACGTCCCTTTTGCTTGGGGACGCTGCGTTTCATGCCCGCAGGTCTTGATAGACAGGTCGAGAGTCCTCCAAGTAGGCTATCAGCTCAGCAGAAGGTGTTGGTGCGCTCCATTTGCTCCGGAGTTGCCTCTTTGGTCAGTATGATTAGTACAGTATCGATTAGTATGGCAGGACCCTGTTCCGACCTTTGTGATATTATGTATTCTTAGAGGCTTTTAGACAGATGTCATATAGACGGATATTTGTATGGCCTTGTCGGCCTATGTTTCAAGTATATGAAGAATCATGCCGGCCTTATAGGCTCGTTCTTCATATGTATAAGTTTGTATTCCCTAATGATTTACTTCGGTTAATTTACCTATGATAGAATGATATGAAAGATACGTGATGTTGGTACTCGGTTGAGTAAGATAACGGGTGTCCGTCGCGGCCCATCGATTTGGGTCGTGACAAAAGTGGTATCAGAGCAGTTCTGTCCTAGGGAATCTACAAGCCGTGTCTAGTAGAGTCTTGTTTATAGGTGTGTCGTGCACCACATTTATAAGTAGGAGGCTACATGGCATTTTGGACTGTCACTCTTTCTTCTTACTCTAGATCGTGTGGTAGAGCTCAGTTGTAAGAATTTGAATTCCTAACTTTTATTTTATTCGTAATAAGACGGTACCTATATCCAGAAAGAAAGTTGGTAAGAGATTGAATGTGACTATGGAAGAGTTGAGTTAGAGGTACTTGATTTCTCATGATGCTTAAGATAAATAAATATAAGGTCTTCAGTAGATTATGTGTGTACTAAGATGTGTAAGCCTCTTGATAAGGAGCCTTGAGGCAGGAATACCTATCCACCTTTATGGTGAAAGACAATGAGTAATTCAGAAGAAAAATATAAGTTTCAACAAGCAAAAGAAGCAAGATGAAGAAGGGTACGAGGAGCCCAATTAATGAAGGTTAACAGTATTTACAATTCAGGCAGAGGAATATAAGCTTTTTGAGTTACATTCAACAGTAACAGAGGTATGTACAATTGGCTGCGTCGATCTTAGTTATGCCCTATGGGAGCTAACAGATATGGTTCATGAGAAGGACAGGATATCAGGATCCGGTTGGGGTTAGAGTAACCCAATATTGGGAATTGATTGTTTCCGTTAGTCGACATTTCCGAAGGATATTGCAAATGTGCTAATAGATCTCCTTGTGAGACACCCAGATGACTCACTCTAAAATAGTACAACTAGATATGAGTACTATAAAGATAAACACTGGAAATCTTGAAGGGAAAAATATTACCTTAGTGTGGCTCACGTCCTTAGTAGAGCGAGAACGTTAAGCAACCCGAAGAGCCACTGGATGGAGCAAAGGGGAGCTAAAAGCAAAAGAATGTCTTGTTCGAGTTTTCAGAATAAAGTGGTAGGCATAAATGTTAGCAGGAAATAAGAAAGGAGTTAATGAAGCATTATGAGTAAGATATGATACATGGATGACAATGGTAGATCAAACGATAACAGTATTACAGAGTCTATAGTCATGTGAAGGAAAAGACGAGAGGTGACAGGTCTTGAGACAACAATAGAGTATAGGCCACAAAGTCATATCCTCACTTTGAGAAATAAGTTCGTGACTCCAATACAACTACTGGAAGGAAAAATTAGACCACAGAATAATAGAAATCAGAATGGGATGGTGAACAAGATAAACCAAACGTGAATTAGGGACTAATTGATTGGATAATAGTCGGCATCATGAGAGTTTCAGATTTCATTCCGGCAATAATAGAGTGGACTATAGAAGAAGATTCATGAGAAATTTAGAGAATGGTCATTCAGGAAGACGCTTCCCTAAAGCAAGCAATGTGAGAAAAAAATTAAGCTTAAGGGACTATATGTGCCAGTTATACTAAGTGTCACCCTCGTGAGTAAGGAATTTTGTTATCCTTGGTACAGAAGGATTACCGCAAAGGGTAATTGATGATGTGAAAGGACGCCAAAGTGAAGAAGAAAAACATCTATAGGTAGATCGTCATAGCTCTAAACCTTAGTTATCCCCTAAAGGGAGAATATTGAGTAATGTGGCATTAAGTCAGAATTAAGTGGTTCTAGTAATTATGGAATGGTAAAGGAGGAATGCGATAAAATGAAAAAGGGATGATATTGTACTTATTCAAAGTCTACAGATATGCTACGAGTTATGTAAAAATGATGTCAAGGAGAGGAAGTAAGGGTTCTTTCCCGGGATGTTATTGATAGATAAGGACCCAGGGTAAGATGTAAGTTAGGACAAATGAAATAACCCAAGAAAGTTTATGCGACAATATTAATATGAGGACGGGCCAACGAGTAGTTAGCAGTTGATTTAGGAAGAGCTTAGTTATGGCTAGACAAGAGGATACAGATAAATCAACAGATCGTGCAAGATAAACATAGTAACCCCAACATGGAGAATTTAGTCTCGCCGATATAATGTCGGGACCCTTGAGAAATATTCAGATAGGATTTGAGGTTGTTAAAGGTATCGTATGAATGTTATGGAAATAAAAGAAAATGGAACTGGGAAGACAATCAAAATATCAGTTCCGAAGAAACCCTACAAGCACAAGGGCGTGGAGGTAAGTAACTACGGATAATTGTAGGCGAGGAAGAACATAAAAAATTTTATTGGGTATGCGATATAATAAGCTCACAGGTTTACAAGAGTTAGAGGATCCTCCCAAGATACTACAATAAAAGACTAACTGAGTAAATAAGGAAGAAGGCTTCAACCAAAGCACAATGACCTAAAGAGGAAATGGTCTTATAACAAAAGTCTCAAAATAACATTGTATGCACTCCCTAAGAAAGTGGCACCTACCGTGGCTAATGAACAAGGAGTAAAATCAGAAGTGATATTCAAGATCATATGAGTTGTATGGAATTTCAATATGTGTGGGCACTAAGATAAGCTAAATATGGACGCAACAAGGGGGCAGAAAGACCAGGAAAAGTAATAGCTTACATTTAAAGAAAGCTAAGATGGAAAGGAAGGAATTATTCGATCAATGATCCAGAGTTGGTTACGTATGAACACACTTAAGATTTTGGAGTATTACCCATGCAACATATATGTTTACAATTATATGGTCGTAAAAGACTCTGGGATAAGTTAAAAGAAAGAATTGAGTCCAGGTCATAGACAAAGGATTGAACTGTCAGAAGATTGTATCCTGAATATTCCATAGCATCCATGAAGGGCCAAAGTAATACCATTAGCCGCAGATCGTAAGATAGCTTAAGCCTACATAAAGGCTGATGAGAAGGAAGAGGAAACTAAAGAGTTACATCAATGAAGTAAATAATGAATCGGATTATTGGACCCAGAAAATTATAGAAATCGTGATTGAGCACATTACAGGGTCACTCTTAATATCATAGGTACATGAGGGATAGTACGACAACCATATTCTATAACGGGCCTATGATGAAGCCGGTCAGAAAATTACCAGCCTCATAACAAGTCAGTATGAAGCTCCCACCGGGTTGTGTATGCACCAGAGGTGCAAGTATTATAATAGAGCTTAAAGTTATGGACGTAAATTACACCTAGGTGGAAGGGAATTCATGAAAGAATAGAAGATACGATACGAGATTTTAAGGTAAGGTAAAAGTGAACAACGTACGAGATACTCAAAGGCAGAAGATCGTGAATATTCCATACTTCAGATAAAAATTTAGAAGCGCGGGGATTCAGTATCTAGGAATAATAGCGGCATCGTTAGTATCGTATCTTCCAACCTATGGTCTAGGTATCAAAAAGCCTGACTAAGAGAGTAAAGAAGAGTTAGAGACGATGTGATGTCTCGCTTGATGTTCCAGAAAATACATGAGAATTGATCGCAAGCTAAAATATGATAAACGACAAGGTCTTACAAAGACAAGAGTAAGAATAAGGAGAAGGCAAGTGAGAAGGTGACAAAAATGGATAAGTCCTCGGGATTAAGCTTGTGAAAACAAAGGAGCTGATGGTTCCTCTAAGTTATAGAAAGCTCAATATAGACTAAATGAACTCACAGGATTCTAAGATTAATAGCATTTAGAAGAGATGGAATGTTGTATAACGGGGGTGTGATTATGATAGATAAAGGATGATGTTTGGGCCTTCGATTGAGTAATGATCTGATGAAGAAAATAAATGGAGCTCATGAATTGGACAGGATTAAAATACCCACATAAGGTGAATCACATTGGGATGTGGTGAAATAAGTTTATGGAAGTGTAATATCGTATCACCCAGGTGGATAAAAAAAAATCACTTCAAATATTCCATGATGCAACGTAAGCCCTAGTGGCAATATATTATGTAAGAAATTTCAACTTATCAATGGATGGTTGTAGATCAACATTTAGGTGAATAAACAATGGATGGGTAGGAATTACAAAGTACGAGATGAGATTGGGTCATCATTCTTAAGATAAATAGTAATGAAGAACGTTAAAGGATTTAGCGTTATGCATATAGGATAAGCAACGAGAGTAACTATAAGTTCGGTAGCAGACCTCGGTATCGATAGATCGAAGTAAGAATTTTGGTATAATATGGCCTACTTAGAGGTAGTAAGGCTAATGACGCCCAGAGGGACAACTTGACATAATTTTGTTAATGTTCACAAAGTGAAGCCTAGAGATTGGCTAAAAGATGGAAAAGAAGAAAAGAGTCAGGCGCTCATACAAAGTTAGAGTCGTAAAGGCTGCATGATAGAAGGTAGCAGCAATTATGATATTAGAAAGGTTCCAACTACAAGTCGTGGGGTGAGAAAGAGGCTTAAAGGGGGGAATGCCCTGGCCTTTGAGATTCATTCACAGAACACTCGCCTAGATAGCAAGACGAGTACTAAAGTATTTGCAAGACCTATGGGTTATGAGAACGATAAGAGCATCAGTCAAAATTCGAGGACGAATGTTCCAAAGGGGGGAATGATGTTACGTCCCACAGTATTATATTACGATGATGCTACGTCTCGCAGTATTAAATTACGACGATGTTGCACCCTATAGTATTGCACGTTGAATTTTTCGTAAGGTAATTGACATTAGTCCAACAAAAGAGATTATTTGGAGATTATCTTGAGGTTAACGTAGTTATGCTAATTATAACAAGCGATAAGTAAGTGTCATGAAGGATAAAAGGTACACGAATTAAAGAACACGAGTTTCATTAGAGGTGGTCGATTTAGGAAAAAATTACGGGTCTAGCTATAATACCCGATAATTATGGACTAGTACTATGCAAGGTACCATATGACCACGGTAGTATGATGTATAAAGTATATTAAAAATAAATATAATTTTAAGTAATTTGAGATAATTCTTAATTATGTGGGTAATTGGTTAATTACCGGGTAACGAGACATCACCTAATTAACTAATAAGTAAATAAAAATTTATAATTATCCCCCAAAAGAAACGTGGCAGCTAGCCACATTATAAGCAAATGACTATAATGTGGCAGGTATGTTAAAGTTATAATTATCCCCCAAAAGAAACGTGGCAGGTATGTTAAAGTTATCCCTTTTTTTTTTGGCATGATCCAAATAATACAAATGAAACGAGCAAAATACGCAACTTTCATAAATGACTCTATTCATAAAAATATTAGGGGTGTCTATATTCTTGATTCCCCATGTGAATTATTTTGTTCATGGGTCTCAGAAAAATACGTATTTTATAAAGTTTATCCGAAGGGCATATTGATTTTTATGGCATTCCGAGAAAATCTTATTGACGTATTTCTTATGAATTTCATGCATTTATACATGCACATTGATCCATGATCAGATGGCGTTATATACGCGTATATATGTATATTATATTTATATGGGATAGGAGAAAAAGGTTACGGCGTTATATACGCACCACCACCTGATCAGCTGGTATACATACGTTGATGATTTGCCCACAGTGGCCGAGATGATATGATGGGATGTCCTCAGAGGCTTGATGATGTTATGAACACATGTACCTATGCACGACATGACATTCATATGTATATGCATGACACTAAAAGTATTTCATGATTTACGGAGTTATCCAAACTTATAGGTTGAGTCATTTAATCTATATTTCCTTTCACGTATGTTATATACTTATTTATGTGCCTTACATACTCGGTACATTATTCGTACTGACGTCCCTTTTGCCTGGGGACGCTGCATTTCATGCCCGCAGGTCTTGATAGACAGGTCGAGAGTCCTCCAAGTAGGCTATCAGCTCAGTAGAAGGTGTTAGTGCGCTCCATTTGCTCCGGAGTTGCTTCTTTGGTCAGTATGATTAGTACAGTATCGATTAGTATGGCAGGACCCTGTTCCGACCTTTGTGATCTTATGTATTCTTAGAGTCTTGTAGACAGATGTCATGTAGACGGATACTTGTATGGTCTTGTCGGCCTATGTTTCAAGTATATAAAGAATCATGTCGGCCTTATAGGCCCGTTCTTCATATGTATAAGTTTGTATTCCCTCATGATTTACGCCGGTTCATTTACCTATGATAGAATGATATGAAGATACGTGATGTTGGTATTCGGTTGAGTAAGGTACCGGGTGCCTGTCGCGGCCCATCGGTTTGGGTCGTGACAGAAACCCTAGATCTGTTTTTTAAAACCCTAAATCCACCTAGTCTGTCCAAAAATCCTCAAGCTAAGAACTCCCTTCACGGATCTCAGATCCCCAGATGGGAGTCTTGGCATGAGGGGTTTTAGCGGCTAGATTTATTTTCCCCATTATTGTTCTGTTTTCCTGATGTTTTTTTATTTTTTATTTTATTATTATTACGCATTTTATTCCGTGTTTACTTTTATGTCGTTACTGTTTTTATTTATTACTATTGTCAGTTATTTCATTTATATTAATTAAGTAATTAAAAAGATTTAATTAAGATAAATTAAAAATAGTGTACAATAATTTATTTTTATTTTTCCTTTTTGCTTTCTGTTTTATTTATTTATTTTTATTATCATTATATGTTTTATTTTTATTATTAGTTCTGCGTTTATTTTTAGTATTATTGCTTTATTGTTATTTTGTTAAATTAATTGCTATTATTTTTTTATTTGTTACTGTTGTTTGGTTGGTTAAGAACATGGCCTCACTAAAGTGGCCTGTTCTATTTGGGTCACAAATTGGGCATGCCTTAATAGACATGCTCATATCTTTGTTAAAAATTTAAGAGCCCACGCCAAGAGTCACCTAACTCAGGCCTAGAACCAATCTGGTTCCGAGGAAAATCCAAGGCCCTTAAGGGTCAAATTTGGAAATCCTAATTCTGAAATTCCTCATACAACACTAGCAACTTCTAGAAATGCTAAGTAGGAAATTAGGGATAAGATCTAAAAATATCCATAAATTGAACAATTGTCTATTTTTTGAGATAAGGAAGGTACTAGAAATTGGACAGTTGTCCGTTACTGTTAAAAAAAGATGCCATTTCCCGAAAATTCTGGCAGATTCTTTGTACGTTAATTTTTATCCCTTTTCACTCCCTCACTCTATAAACACACTCTTCCCTTTTCATTAGAAAAAAAAAAGAAGAGACACATTATTATATAGAATACACACCTGAAAACCCACATTTTATTTATACCTGAATACAGACTGAAATAGATATACACACTTACAACACATAGAAAATTTTAGACTGCCTTAAGATCTAGCTCTCTTTCAAAAGAAAATTTTCTGAGAATCACCTTGATTTTTCAGAATAAAAAAAAATGCATTCCTTTCCTATTTCAAAATCTGGTCATCTTTCTTATTCTGCTGGGTTTCACTGCTGCTATTTTACTCAAGTTTAGAGATTTATTTTATTTGGTTGTTTGTTTGTTTGATGCTATCAAGGTACTCTTTTAATAATTTTAAAGTTTAATTTTGTTTTATCATGATTTTGCATTGCTAGTTGTCAAAAATATATATATTTTTTACTGCATGAATCATGTTGTTTAAAGTTGTATGGTTAAAAATCTTGTGTAAGTTTGTGTAGAATTAATTATTTACAATATTTTAGGCAATTTAAGTTATATTAACTATAATGTTAAGTTGTTCTAAAAAGATTATAAAGTCTGTTTGAAGCTTTCGTACATTTATAAAATCTGCACGTTCATATGTAATAGTAAGAACAAGAAAAAACATTTTAGAAAGTTTGTTAGAGTAGTAGTAAGCAGATTTTTATCACTGTCCATGTTAGAAAGATGTAATAATTTAGCTTTATTCCTCTTATACAATGTGCTATTTTAATTAGTAGTTTTCAAATACAAATGAGTTTTAAACTTAGCACTTTAACATAAGTTAATAAGAAATAAAACGCTTAGACAAATCAATATGAAAATTATCCAAATTTAACCAAAATTTTGATTTATTCTATTCAAAACCCTTTTTACTTCGATTTTAAAAGATAAACAAAAATATAGGAAAAACTTTACAAATGTCATTACAAATTTTTATCTCAAACTCATTCAAACAAATATGCATTGGGCCAGAGTCATTTAGACTCATTACTAGGCCCAAACCTTCTTGAATCAACTGTGTTTAATTGATCGAATGCTTGATAATATGCATCGGGCCAGAATCCAATTGGACTCAAACAAGCCCAAATTCTTTTCAAATTAATTCAGTAGCATGGTCCAAATAATGGACAATATAATTTTGGGCCAGAGTCCATTTGGACTCAGTCCTTATCAGGCCCCAACCTTTAAAATCTGGGCCTGATTGTCAGTTCATACATAAGCTGCCCTATTTGATACAAACAAATACATCACATTACTGTTGAACCTGCACACCTAGTTATACGACATAAGATTAAAGACATAAGCATAAATTTAGGTACTCATAATCGAACTCATTATTACAATGCAAGCGTGACATAGTTGTGATGCTCAAAACAAAACCAAGGTACATGTTCGCATGACCATGGTCAAACAATCTTAGTAAGTAGAACTCCTTAATCAAACACTCGCAGAAATGCTTTAGGCGCGAATTTTTAAAATCATTGTCGTGATTAAATACATGTTCGCTTGACGTGATCCCGATATTTAAATAAATTCAAGGTATGCGTTCGCGCAACTTTGATCAAACTTCTTCTCAAATAAACTAAGCATCGTGAATTGTGTATACGTAACGCGTGACACGATTTTTGACATACATTAAAAATGAAATTTTAGTATACGTACGCATAACTCGCATTAAGATAATCCTTTAGATAAATTAAGTAATCAAAAGTGGTAAAAGGTAATATATACATAGGTCATAAAATAAGTAATTAAACAATTTAAGCCAAGTATAAATTGTTAAGAGACAGTGCTAAAACTACGGAACTCCGGAGTGCCTAACACCTTCTCCCGGGTTAATAAAATTCCTTACCCAGTCTTCTTGTTTCACAGACTTTTTAAACAGAGTCAAATTTTCTCGATTTGGGATTTTTAAAATTAAATGGTGACTCGAAACACCGTAAATAAATAATTTTGAGTGGCGACTCTTAAAATAAATAAATAATCCCATTTTGAATAATGTCACTTTGTCACTTTAATTGAAAAACTCCCATATTCCCCCTTCCGAAAAAAAAGGTGTGACAACTCTGGCGACTCTACTAGGGAACGAGCCCAAAATATTTTGTTCAGGGTTCAAGAATTCGAGATTTTTAATGTGATTTTTACTTGGATTTATTCGTTGTTGATATTACTGTATTTTTGTGGGCCTAATACGCTAATTGCTACTCATTTACTGCTTTAATATTATTTAAATTATATTAGATTGCCTTCTTACGCCTCCCTTCTAAGTCTTCTAAAATATAGTTCACACGTTCGCATGGCCCACCTTTCTGTTAGAAGTCATACCAAATAGAACGAGGATGGATCATCCACTAGGCCGGGTAGACTTACGTGCTCCTGGTACGTCGCTCCCACCTCTACAACACATCCCCAGGTTTTAAAACTAGAATAATAAAGCCTCATGCCGGATCCCTAGTAGGAACACTTATTTACATCACGTGCATTTGACTTAGGACAGATGTACCCAAAACAAAAAGGCCATCCTAATGCACTTACCTTCTAAGGAAAGAAAAAAATAGAAAAATCAAGAGTGAGGTAGAATAGAAAATTTACCTTGGTTTAAAATCCCTGTATTTGAAAATGCCTCATAAAATCTGCCAAAATTTAAAGAAAGAAAAAGAAAATGTATTTCAAAAAATGAAAGTGAGTCAATATCATATTTTTCTAATTGTGTCAAAACTGACCGAACTACGCAAATCTGGTTCTCACCGGATGTGAGATATGTAGGCAAACCTCATCGGTGACGAACCTAATTCTTCCAACCAAATAATGTAATAAAGTATGTCTATTGGTCAAAAGATAGAACCGACCCAGCTTCGGCTAAGTCTTGCACCGTTCTCGTCGGAATAGCCTTAGAACACCTTACATTGTCGAAGGGCTATTCTCGCTAAGAACGGACATGTTTGTCCATATATCATCACTTTTCCCAGAAAAGTGCCTTACTTTGTCCTCAAAAATTTTATTCAAAAGTAAAGAGGGGCCATTATTGAAAAAATGACCGTTCCGGTCGATGTTGCACAAATAGCCACCTTTAGGTGATTTTTCTTCTAAAAATGAAAACTGGTCTTGCAAAAAGAGTCTGTTGGTCTTGTCTTTCAAAATTAGAGTCAACCTTAACCTTACCCGCTCACAGGTATAGAATGATTACCGTCCAGAATCCACTATTGAATGCCGTGGAGCAAGCTCCACTACAACTCCAAATGTGGTGGTATGATCTATACAAAGAGGGTCAAGACTGGGTAGTCGAACATCTGGGTGCTCTCACCGATATCATGAAAGTTAAGCCACAAAATGATTTAATCAAGGCCTTAGTGACCTTTTGGGATCTTGTCCATAATGCCTTCCGCTTCTCAGACTTCGAGCTCATTCCCACCTTGGAGGAAATAGCGGGGTATACAGTTTTGATCGGGGTTTGAGAAATCAACAGCTTATCTTCCCGAGGCCTATGTCATTGCGTCATTTCTTTGATATCATGAACATCAGCAAGCAAATAGTAAAGAACCGTGTGATCAATGGATGATGCTCATTCTACTTCCTTTACTCCAGGTATGGGCATCCAGAGGGGTTTGAGAAGCATGAAAAAGGGTTGAACAACAAACAAAGCAAAGATACTTGGAAACTTCACTGTTGTTTTTCCATCATAGTGGCATTTCTGAGTGTCATGGTCTTCCCAAATGAAAAAGGGACAGTCGATATTCGTATGGCTAGAATCGAACAAGTCCTAACTAGCAAGGAAGATCACACACTCGCTCCACTAATACTATCGGATATCTATCAGGCATTGACACAGGGTAAGTCGGGGGCGACATTCTTCGAAGGTTGCAACATTCTCTTACAACTGTGGCTGATTGGACACCTTCGCCATCATCCAAAATTTATGAACTACGGTCCAAGCAAGAGCAACTTCATTGAAAGCTATAAATAAAGGGTGAAAGATTACAACTCCCCGGAAGGGGTTGAAGCTTGGATCGTCCACTTGAGAACTTTAAAGGCAAACCAGATTGAGTGGACTCTAGGATGGCTCTCGGCGAGGGAAGTTATATACATGTCAGCCACAAAGAATTATTTGCTATTAATGGGCTTGAGAAGTGTCCAACCATATGCACCCCAAAGGGTCCTGAGGCAATTGGGAAGATATCAAGTAGTACTTGAGGATGAAGACTTGAGTGTCCAAATTATTGAGCTACATTCTGAAGCTCCACTTCCCGAAGCTTTAATTCAACAACTCTGGAATGGGTGTTGGTACTTGAAAGAGGATACTCAAGTACCTGATCTTGCCAAAGGCGAAGTAGATCCGAGCTATGCTACATGGTTCGAGAAAAGGAATTGCATTGATGAGAAACCAGAGCCCGAGCCAGAAAGGCCTGCCAAAAGGCCTCATGTTCAAGCTTTTGATGACAAAATCCAAGAACGGTTTGCCTAGGGAAAAAAAGGAAATAAATATCAAGCCAATATCCATGCCTTGGAGGAAAAATTGAGAAACCTCACATTCGACAATGACTTATAGGCATAGGTAGATGAAGGTGAAAAGAGACGATTAACCCGAGAGAATGAGGCGCTCTGAGCCCAACTCCAGAATATGAGGATAGCCGCCGAAACGCCTGTAAGAAGCGAGAGAGATAAAAACATCATCGGCAACTTAATAACGAAGGTCCACGACTATGCAGCTGATTTGATAAAAACTGAAAAATATTTGCTAGATGCTCAAACAAAGCTAGCTAAGGGACGATAAAGAACAGGCCCACCATTTGAGACAGAAATATGCAAAGAAATAATAATCCTAAAGGAAAAATTGTTTGCCCTTAGGAATGAAATGGTCCAGCAAACTAAAAATTTTAAAACAGAAAAAGAGCACTGCTATGCACTAATTTTCCAACTAGAAGAAAGCGTGCAACAGCTACAGGACCAAAACAACACAAGTGCACAAGTGTTGGAAGCCCGGGCACAGCAGATTGGGCGTCTTCTTTAAGAGAAAGGAGTCATCAGAACCAGGATTAAGGAAATAGCTGACTATGTCATCATGAAATGTCACGAGTGTGAAGACATGACTAGGTCCATGTTTTTTGCTTCTATGATGACCTTCGTCCACCAAGTAATGGATGACTTGGACCGTTTTCAATAAGACATTGCGCAAAGGCCCGCGCAAAGACCAGCTTATGCCCCACATGATCCAAGAAGACCAGCAGAGGCTCTCATGTATTTTTGATTAGCCAGTTTTTGAGTCTGTACTTTACTGCTTTCTAGAGTTTTAAGTTGTTTTGTCATTCGTATTATTTTTCCTTTATAGTTGTCAGTACTTTAATTCCATGTCATGGAAAACCAAAAAGATATATCCTTTATTAATGAAATGAAAAAGAAAGTGTACTTTGTGTCTATTCCCTGAACTACATAATTATCTGATTCATGCGGCGTCATGATACGTAGGCAATCCATATAGGATTCGATCATAACCCTAAAACAAAGTAATTAAGAAAGCAAAAGAGGGAGACAATAAAGCTGGGACGAAACACAGAGCCGTTGGAAAATATCTTAGAAAAACGTTTAATTTCTTAGGTGCATTGCATCCCCAATATGCGATTCCCTATGTGTTAAATATCTCAAACTAATCGGTTTGTTGCGTGTCCTTTAAAAGAACAGGTTCTATTTTTAGGTGGTTGGTTTTTTGGTGGTAATCTGGCTTCAGACCCTTATTTCACGAGATCTAAAGGAAGTATCGCCATGGCCTCAGAGTTTCATCTACCTATCGTTGAGCCCGAGGATAGCCCTGCATCGGTTATCCCATAACCAGAGTCAGCAACTGCTGAGGAGAATAGAAGGCTAAGATGCCGCATGCTAGAAATGTGGGTTGCATGGTCCAATGGCAGGGAGCCACCCAGTATTATCCCCGGTTTCCCCGATTGATCCCAAGGACCGGAGGAACTACCAATGTCCCTATCTCAGTACCCATCCCATTCATGCCATTTGGATTCCCCACCATGTCAACAAACTTCACTAGAATGACTTCTGAGATTCGCCCCCAAGCACCATCTTCTGTGTTCACAACACCACCAGCCACTAGTATGGCACAACCAACACTACCTCAACAAAGCTTTGAACCATCAACCTTTACTTTCCAAGCTCCCCAGTTCCAGTTGGACACCACTTGGGTTACCCCATATTCCTATCCTCAGCACCCACAATTTGAATCTCCCGTAGAACAGGAGAGAGTCTTGAGGAATCCTGAACAAGAGGAGATAGCACGAAAAATGAGAAGCATCGAGCAAAGCCTTAAGAATGTACATGGCCTGAGTGGCCAAAAGAGCGAGTCATATGCGGATATGTGCATGTTCCCTCACGTGCACTTTCCTGTGGGCTTTAACATGCCAATGTTTGAAATATATGACGGGCATGGAGACCCGATTGCTCACTTAAAGTTATATTGTAACCAACTGAGTGGTGCTGGTGGAAAAGAGGAGTTGTTAATGGTCTACTTTGGATAAAGCCTTACCGGAATTGCTTCGGAAAGGTATATAGACCAAGACATCTCCCACTGGCACATATGGGATGACCTGGCCCGGGATTTTGTAAGGCAGTTCCAATACAATATGGACATAGTTCCAGACAGAAATTCTTTGTCCAACATCAAAAAGAAAGCCTCGGAAAGCTTCCGAGAATATACTATCAAATGGTGTGAACAAGCGGCCAGGGTAAAACCCTCGATGGATGAGGCCGAGATGGTCAGTGTCTTCTTACAAGCCCAAGAGGCCGATTATTTTCAAAATATGATGTATGCCATGGGCAAAACGTTTGCGGAGGCCATCAAAGTTGGCGAAATGGTAGAAAATGGCTTGAAAACAGGCCGCATCTTAAGTCAATCAGCTTTAAGAGCCACTTCGCAAGCCATTCAGAGCGGCTTGGGAGGTTTAGCAAGCTGGAAGAAAAAAGAAGAGGGAGCCATGATGGCTTCAAGCTTAAGAAGCTCTTCGCGACCCCGGGATTATTCTGGTCCACCTTCCAGGACCCCGCAACATTATTATCCTCACCAGGACGCAGCCTATGCTATGGCTTCCCTTCCTTATGCAGTAATGAACGCCCAACCATACACCCAGCCGCAGCAACATTATAATCAGAACAAAGCTCCACCTCCAAGAAACAAACCTCCTCACCAATCCCCGTATAATCCCCATCCACCATAGAATAATTACCAATACAACACCCGTCCCCGTGCACCACCTAGAAAGACTGACTTCACACCCATTGGTGAGTCGTATTCTAGCCTTTTCCCAAAATTAGTCCAAATAGGCCTGTTGCAGCCTGTACCTCCGAACCAACAGAACCCAGAATCTCCATCTTACAGGACAGGTACCAGGTGCGCTTATCACTCTAGGGCGGAGGGGAATGACATCGAAGATTGTTAAACCCTTAAAGGAGCAGTCGAGAACCTGATCGAACAGAAGAGGGTAGTGTTAAGGGATGAGGAAGTCTCTAATGTAACCAACAACTCGTTACCGGCCCACAACAACAGGCCGATCATCGGGATGATTTGTGAATATAAAGAATTTGACCCCATATTGAAAGTTATTATTGCCATCGCTGATATAGAGAAGAAACCTAAAACAGTGGCAAAATAGGTCAGGGATGAGAAGAAGGTAAATTCAACTCCCCAAAGTGAAGAAAAGGATGGGGAATCAAAGACAGGGGCACCACCTGCCAAAGAGGCCATCCTCTACGTCCCAAGAGCTCCCACAAAGGGACAGCTCATGTTAAGCCCTCCTAAGAGATTGGAGCAAAAGAAAACCACGCCAAATCTGCCAAAAATGTGTGTGCAGAAAGGGACTTACGTGGAATGGAGACCAATCATTCCACCTAGGCTGGATGAGCCTTTGATCATTAGCCTAGTGCCACAAAATCCCATAAGAGACACTACTGTCGTCCCTTGGAACTACAACCATACTTTGGTCACATATAAAGGGAAGGGAGTTAGAGGGGAAGTAAATAAAACAAATCAATCTAGGAAGTATCATAACCCAGAATAATTGAACAAAACCAAGCAGAAGTGGTTCCCCTTAAAAATCCCGTTACCGCTGAAGAAGTAGAGGAATTCTTCTGGAAGATGAAAACCTTGGAGTATGATATAATTGATGAACTTAGAAAGACTCCCTCCCAGGTTTCACTCTTGTCTCTACTGATGTGCTCAAATAAACACCAAAAGGTGCTCCTAAAGACGTTGAACGAGGCGTATGTTCCAATTGAGACCACGGTTGAACAGTTAGAAAGAATGTTCGAGCGATTTTTCGAGGTCAATCGAATCTCCTTCAGCCGAAATGACTTGCCTCTCGAAGGAGCCGCCCACAACAAGGCCCTTCACTTGATTGTCAAGTGTGAGGGATATTATGTGAAAAGGGTCATGTTGGACGGCGGATCTAGAGTTGATATCTGCCCTCTATCAACATTACAAAGGATATAAATTGGGACTGAAAGGATCAGACCAAACAATGTTTGCGTGCATGCTTTCGACGGTGTCAAGAGGGATACTATAGAAGAAATTGACTTAATCTTAGCCATTGGCCCCGTAGATTTTGAAGTAACATTCCAAGTTCTGGACATGGACACTTCCTATAACATTCTATTAGGAAGACCTTGGATCCATGCAGTGGGAGCCGTGCCCTCTACTCTCCATCAAATGGTAAAGTTCGAACATGAGAACCAAGAAATAATTGTCCATGGAGAAGATGAACAGTCAATCTACAGGGACCCATCAGTCACATGTCTCGAGGCAAGAGAGGGGAGTGAACACATCGTCTACCAAGCCTTTGAAATCATGGTCGCCGACCAGTGTGAGGAAGGAACCCCATGTCCTCAACCTTGTTTATCAAACACATCAATCATGGTCTCCAGAAAAATTATCAAACATGGATACAAGCCCGGGAAAGGGCTCAGGATATCCTTATAGGGCGTCACAGAACTTGTTACCTTGGCCGCCAACAAAAAGTTCTTTGGCATAGGTTTCCAAGCTACCAATTCCGACAAAAGATGGGCTGACAAACGTAAGAAGAATGGGTGGGTTTTTCCTCAGTCAATCCCGCACCTCGCCAGATCACTTGTTAAGCCAAGGTATATTGAAGAGGAAGAAGAGGCCTTTACGGCCGATGAAATTGAGGATATCTGTGAAGCAATGAGGCAAATGCTCTACAAAGTCCACATGGTCCAACTGGGCGAAGGTTCGAGCACTGCTGAGGTGCAATATATGGGGCCCAATGCTAAATTGAAAAACTGGAAGGCTACTCCATTCTCAGTCAGGCGGGAATCCGGGTAGTTCAGTCTTGCCATTTTTTCTGCATTCCGGGTTATTTCAGATTGTAACTCGAATGTTTTTAGTTTTTGTTGTCTTTTTATATTCCAATGTAAACCCTCCTATATTCAAAATTCAATGAAATGAAATCAATATTTCATCGTCTATGAATCTTTTCCTGTTATTCTTTCTGATTTTGTTATTTTTCTTATCTTCCTCTTTTCAGTTCTAGTAATGTGGACTAAAATAACATGACATGTTTGTGGACTTCAGGCCCAGATCTTAAAACGCTGTCTAACTGCGAAATAATGAATCAAGAGCTCGAATATGATGAAGATGAGGCTTTTAGGAAAATAAATAGAGAATTGGAACAATTCGAGAATAAGCCTAAGCCAAACCTAAATGAAAGCGAGCCAATTAATTTGGGCAATTCAGAAGAGGTCAGGGAGACCATGATAAGCATTCACGCCGAGGAAAAAACTAGAGACGCATTGATCTAACTCTTGTTTGAATTTAAAGATGTGTTTGCATGGTCCTACAATGATATGCTAGGACTAAGTGTCGATCTCTTAGTACACAAATTGCCAACTTATCCCGGTATTTTGTCTATCCAACAAAAGCAAAGAAAATTCAAAACGGACATCAACGACAAGATTAAATAAGAGGTTGCCAAACAATTAAAAGTCAGTGTGATCCGAGTGGTCCGATACACCACATGGTTGGCCAATGTAGTCCCAGTACAAAGAAGGACGGGAAAATCCGAGTATGTGTTGACTACAGGGATTTGAACAAAGCGAGTCCCAAGGACAACTTCCCGTTACCAAACATCCACATCCTTGTCGACAATTGTGCCAAACATGAAGTACAATATTTTGTGGATTGTTATGCTGGGTATCATCAAGTCCTGATGGACGAAGAAGATGCAGAAAAGATAACTTTAACCATACCATGGGGGACTTACTATTACATGGTCATGCCGTTCGGTTTGAAAAATGCCAAAGCAATTTACATGAGAGCTATGACCGTCATCTTCCATGACATGATGCATCAAGAAATCGAGGTGTACGTTGATGACATAATCATTAAATCGAGAACAAAGGCTATATGCGAGATTTGAGAAAGTTCTTTGAGCGTCTACGTAAGTATGATTTGAAATTAAAACCTGCCAAATATGCATTTGAGGTTCCATCTGGAAAACTCTTAGGGTTTATCGTCAGTCGGATGGGCATTGAGTTAGATCCAACAAAGATAAAATCTATCCGAGATCTGCCACCTCCGAAAACCAAGAAGAGGTCATGAGTTTGCTGGGAAGGTTGAATTATATCAGTAGGTTCATCGCTCAGCTTACCACCACATGTGAGCCCATATTTAAGCTGCTAAATAAAGACACGACGATTAAATAGACGGATGAGTGTCAAGAAGCTTTTGACAAAATCAAAGAATATTTGTCAAATATGTCGGTATTGGTCCCGCCTGAGCCTGGAAGACCTTTGTTCTTGTATCTAACGGTCTTGGAGAATTATTTTGGTTGTGTCCTCGGGAAACGTGATGCAGCCGGGAAGAAAGAGCAAGCCATCTACTATATAAGCAAGAAATTTACTGGTTATGAAGCCAAATACACTTTTCTGGAAAGAACTTGTTGCGCCTTAACTTGGGTCGCTCAAAAGCTTAGACATTATTTGTTGGCCTATACCACATATCTCATAACCAGATTGGACCCTCAAAATTACCTATTTCAGAAACCAATGCCCACGGGAAGGCTAGCCAAATGGAAAACCATGCTCACTGAGTTTGACATTGTCTATATCACCCGCACGAAAATGAAAGCCCAAGACTTGGCCGATCATTTGGCTGAGAACCCAGTTGACGATGAATACCAACCCTTAAGCACTTATTTCCTGGATGAGGAAATAAACTCAGTTGAGGTAATCCCAAAAGACACTAAGACTTGGAAAATGTTATTTGATGGAGCTATAAATGCAAAGGGTGTTGGGATTGGGGAAATTTTGATTTTTCCCATAGGTTAGCACTATCCAGCTACAGCCCGTCTTTGTTTCTTCTGTACAAATAACACTGTTGAATACGAAGCTTGCATCATGGGCATGAACATGGCAATTGACACTGATGTAGAAGAATTATCAATCATGGGAGACTCTGATTTGATCATTTGGCAAGAACAAGGCAAATAGGAAACTCGAGATATCAAGCTTATCTCATATAGACAACATGTGGAAGATATTAGCAAACGG
Organism: Nicotiana paniculata; assembly: GCA_005239505.1. Taxonomy (NCBI): domain Eukaryota; kingdom Viridiplantae; phylum Streptophyta; class Magnoliopsida; order Solanales; family Solanaceae; genus Nicotiana; species Nicotiana paniculata. The sequence goes on from ML334696.1 coordinate 24,758, forward strand.
TTCAAATCCGTTGAATTCAGGTATATTCCTTAATTCCACAATGAGTTAGCTGACGCATTAGCTACCTTAGCGGTAATGCTGCGTATCCGGGCAATGTCCATATTGACCCATTGGAGATTCAAATCCGAGAAAGACATGGTTATTGCAATACGGTTGAAGTAGAACCAGATGTCCAGCCATGGTATCATGATATTAAAAGGTTCTTGAAAACAAAAGAATACCCGGAGGAGGCTGATAGAGACTAAAGGATAACCATTACAAGGCCTGCTAGCAGTTTCTTCTTAAGAGGAGAAGTGTTGTATAAGAGAACTCCAGATTTGAATCTATTAAGATGTGTAGATGCCAAAGAAGCTGAAAAGATCATGAACGAAGTGCATTCAGGAGTATGCGGTCCCCACATGAACGGGTATGTCCTTGGAAAGAAAATCCTGCGAGCAGGTTATTACTGGATGACCATGGAAAAGGACTGCTTCAGTTTTGTCCGGAAATGTCATCAGTGTCAGATACAAGGTGACCTGATTCATGCACCTCCTTCAGAGTTGCATCTTATGTCAGCACCTTGGTTGTTTGTTGCTTGGGGTATGTATGTCATTGGGCTGATCGAGTTGAAAGCCTCAAATGGCACAGATTCATCTTAGTCGCCATTGATTACTTCACAAAATGGGTCGAAGCAGTTACTTTCAAAGTCGTTACTAAGAAAGCAGTTGTGGATTTTGAACATTCCAATATTATCTGTCGTTTTGGTATTCCAAAAACTATCATTACCGACAATGCTGCAAATGTGAATAGTCATTTGATGAGGGAGGTATGCAAACATTTTAAAATTACGCATCGCAATTCTACCCCTTACCGGCCCAAATCCAATAGCGTCGTCGAAGCAGCAAATAAAAACATCAAGAAAATTCTCAGGAAAATGATCCAAAGTTCTAGACAATGGCACGAGAATCTGCCTTTCACATTATTGGGATATCGCACAATCGTGCGCATGTCAGTCGGGGATATGCCTTATTTATTGGTTTATGGCACCGAAGCTGTAATACCCGCAGAAGTCGAAATTCCCTCTCTTTGAATCATTGTTGAAGCTAAAATCGAGGATGATGAATGGGTCAAAACCCGACTAGAGCAATTGACCATGATTGATGAGAAGCGAATGGCCACGGTTTGTCACGGGAAGTTGTACCAACAAAGATTGGCCCGCGCTTACAATAACAAAGTGCGGCCTAGAAACTTCAAAGTGGGGCAACTTGTCCTAAGACGTATTCTCCCACATCATGAAGAAGCAAAAGGAAAGTTCGCTCCGAATTGGAAAGGTTCGTACATTATAAGAAAACTGTTGGCAAAAGGGGCATTATATCTAGGAGATATTGAAGGAAATGATCCCGAAATGACTGTCAACGCAGATGTAGTCAAGATGTATTATGTTTAACCCTTTCGCGGTTTCGATACACTCCGATTGGGATGGCGAAGGCTTTCATTCTCGCTACCCAAACCCTATCAACTTTTGTAAACCGTTTGAGCCAGTTAATCTTCTTTCTTTACCCTCCTTGGAACCAAAGTAAAAGGAATCATCAAAAATCACTCAACCAAAAATCAAAAATCAAAACAAAAACAAAGAGAAAACAAAATGTTTCCTTGAACAGCGTTCGACTTGATTCTGAAAGGATACGTAGGCAGCCTCACTCTGAGGTTCAGTCACACCAAAATAAAAATCCAAATTTTCCCTCGATAACCTCGAAACATGTTCCCAACCTCAATTATAGAATTTTAGGAATCTTATTCCACTATTTGGCACCGAAACACACCCGGGTCATCCAAAACCTGTTCCGAACATACGCCCAACTCCGAAATCATCATAAAAACCTATTGGAACCTTCAAATCCTGATTCTGACGTCGTTTACTCAAAATGTTGACCGGAGTCAAACTTGGCCTTTTAGACCAACCTTAAGGAACCAAGTTTTCCAATTTCAACCCAAACTCTTCCAAATCCCGAACCCACCATCCCCGCAAGTCATAAATCAATAAAAGCAAATAAAAGAAGTCTTATTTATGGGTACGGGATTCTAGGAAGCAAAACGACTGGTCGGGTCGTTACATTCTCCACCTATTAAACAAACTTTCATCCTCAAACGGGTCTAGAATCATACCAGGAGTGATGAACAAGTGTGGGTATCTGTTTCGTAGGTCCTCCTCGAACTCCCAAGTCGCCTCCTCGGCTGTTTGGCCACTCAATTGGACCTTCACGGCGAAAACCCTCTTAGACCTGAACTGGCACTCCTGCCTATCAATAATAGCAATTGGTTCCTCCTCGTAGCCCAACCTCTCAACTAGTTGAATGGTACTGAAGTCTAACACATGAGACAAGTCGGCGTGGTACCTCCGGAGCATAGATACGTGAAAAACTAGATGAATACCTGATAAGCTGAGAGGTAGAGCAAGCTCATTAGCAAACTCCCCAACTCGCCTCAACACCTCAAATGGGCCTATAAACCTTGGGCTCAACTTGCCCTTCTTCCCGAACCTCATAATACCCTTCATTGGCGAGACTTTCCAGAGAACCTTCTCGCCGACCATGAATGATACATCATGCGCCTTCTGATCCGCGTAACTCTTCTGTCTGGACGGTGCCGTGCAAAGCCTCTCCTGAATCAACTTTACCTTTTCTAAGGCATCCTTTACCATATTGGTACCGTATAACTTAGCCTCGCCAGGCTCAAACCACCAGATGGGGGAACGGCACCGCCGTCCATATAAAGCCTCAAATGGAGCCATCTAAATGTTGGACTGATAGTTGTAGTTGTAAGCAAACTCGGCCAAGGGCAAGAACTGGTCCCACTTCCCTCCAAAGTCGATCACACATGACCTGAGCATGTCCTATAATATCTGAACTGTCTGCTCCAACTACCCGTCGGTCTGAGGATGAAAATTTGTGCTGAGCTCTACACGGGTGCCCAGCTCACTCTGTACAGCTCTCCAGAAATTCTAGGTGAACTGAGGACCTCTATCTGATATGATGGACACGGGCACACCGTGCAACCGAACTATCTCCCGAATGTAGATCTGGGCCAACCTCTCTGAAGTATAAGTAGTGGCCACTAGAATGAAGTGTGCAGACTTGTTCAACCTGTCTACAATAACCCAAACCGCATCGAACTTTCGCAAGGTCCGCGGCAACCCAACTACAAAGTCCATAGTGATGCGCTCCCAATTCCACTCAGGTATAGGCATCTGCTGGAGTAGGCCTCTGGTGCTCATCTTAACCTGTTGGCAATTTATACATCTAGCCACATACTCCACTATGTCTTTCTTCATATGCCGCCACCAGTAGTGCTGCCTCAGGTCAGAATACATCTTCGTAGCACCTGGATGAATAGAATACCGTGAACTGTGTGCCTCCTCTGGAATCCTCTCCCTCAGGACATCAACATTAAGAACACATAGGCGACCCTGAAGTCACAGAACACCATCCTCGCCAATAGAAACCTTGTTGGACCACCCTGTAGTACCGTCTCTCTGAGAACTTCCAAGTGCGGATCATCGAACTGTCGAGCCTTCATCTGTCCCAATAATGAAGACTGAGCAACAACACACGCAAGAAATTGGTTGGGCTCTGAAATGTCCAGCTTCACAAGTGTGTTAGCAAAGGACTAAATGTCCAGGGCTAGTGGCCTCTCCTCTGCTGAAATGAATGCCAAGCTACCCATACTCTCCGCCTTCCTGCTTAAGGCGTCTGCAACCACATTCACCTTGCCGGGATGATAAAGAATGGTGATGTCATAATCCTTCAGTAACTCAAGCCACCTAGACTGCCTCAAATTAAGGTCCCTTTGCTTGAACAGGTGCTGCAAAATGTGGTGGTCTGTATAAACCTCACAAGACACTCCATACAAGTAATGCCTCCAAATCTTAAGAGCATGAACAATCGCTGCCAACTCCAAATCGTGCACAGGGTAGTTCTTCTCATGAATCTTTAACTGACGTGAAGCATATGCAATAACTCGCCCCTCCTGAATCAATACACATCCTAAGCCAACGCGTGAAGCGTTGCAATAAACTATATACATCCCCGAACTGGAATGCAACACTAGAACTGGTGTTGTGGTCAGAGCTGTCTTGAGCTTCTGAAAGCTCTCCTCACACTCGTTAGACTATCGGAATGGGGCACCCTTCTGGGTCAATCTAGTCAGAGGAGCCTCAATGGATGAAAAGCCCTCCACAAACCGACGATAATAACCTTCCAATCCCAAGAAACCCAAGAAACTCCTAATCTCGATCGCTGAAGTAGGACGTGGCCAAGTCTGAACTGCCTCAATATTTTTAGGATCCACCTTGATACCCTCTCCGGATACCACATGCCCCAAGAATGCTACAGAATCCAACCAAAACTCATACTTGGAGAACTTAGCATACAGATTTTGTTCCCGTAAGGTCTGGAGCACTACTCTCAAATGCTGCTCGTGCTCCCCCAGGCTACATGAGTAGATCAAGATGTCATCAATGAATACAATGACAAAAGAATCAATATAAGTCCTGAACACCATGTTCATCAAATCCATAAATGCTGCTGGGGCATTAGTCAGGCCAAAGGACATCACCAGGAACTCATAATGACCATACCTAGTACGGAAGGCAGTCTTCGAAACATCTGAGTCCCGAATCCTCAGCTGATGATACCCCGATCTCAAGTCAATCTTAGAAAACACCCTAGTACCCTGCAACTGGTCAAACAAATCATCGATGCGTGGCAACGGGTACTTGTTCTTGATGGTAACTTTGTTCAACTGGAGGTAGTCAATACACATCCGCATAGTCCCATCCTTCTTCTTCACAAATAAAACTGGAGCATCCCAAGGCGATACACTTGGTCTGATAAACCCCTTAGCTAGCAACTCCTCAAGCTGTTCTTTCAATTCTTTCAATTCTTTCGGAGCCATACGGTATGGTGGAATGGATATAGGCTGGGTTCCTGGAGCCAAGTCAATACAGAAATTGATATCACGCTCTGGCGGCATGCATGGGAGGTCAGAAGGAAATACATCGGTGAAATCTCGGACTACTGGCACTGAATCGTTCGTCGGACTCTGCGGTGGTGTCCCACACATAAGAGATATAAGCCAAACAACCCTTCTCGACCATACGTCGAGCCTTAAGAAAAGAAATAACCCGACTAGATGCACTAACTGAGGAACCTCTCCACTCCAATCTCGGCAACTCAGGCATGGCTAATGTAACAGTTTTGGCATGGCAATCTAGGATGGCGTGATAAGGAGATAACCAGTCCATGCCTAGGATGACCTCAAAGTCGGTCATATCAAGTAACAAAAGGTCCTCTCTGGTCTCGAACCCACAGAACGTGACCACATAGGATCGATAGATCCGGTCCACGACCACAGAATCGCCCACAAGTGTGGACACATAAACATGAGTACCCAAGGACTCACGAGGAACATCCAGGAAATGAGCAAATAGAGATGATACATATGAATAGGTAGACCCTGGATCAAATAATACTGAAGCCTCCCTACCACAGACGGAGATAATACATGTGATAATTGCATCTGAGGTCAATGCATCTAGTCTGGCCAGAAAGGCATAAAATCTGGCTGGAGCGCCGGCTGGCTGGCCTCCACCTGGCTGAACAGAAGTTGATTGCACTCCCCCTGCTTGGCCTCCACCTCTGGGACGACCCCTACCAACTTGTCCTCCAGCTCATGTTGGTCGGACCACTGATGCTGAAATAGACTGATGGCCCTACTGAACTACCTTGCCCCGAAGCTTAGTGAAAAACCCCTTTATGTGACCTGGATCCCCACACTCGTAACAACCTCTCGGCACCATAGACTGCTGCCCTGAAGACTGGCCCTGGTGGCCAGAATAACCACCGGAGTAACCGTGAATGGCTGAGGGACGATATGAACTCTCTGGCATGGCACTGAAATAGGCGCTGGAAGAACCCTGATAACCAGAATACCCGCCAGAGGAACCCTGAATAGCTGGTGGGAGATAAGAACTCTCCGGAATCACACTCAAATAAGGCCTCACTAGAGCACCTCGAGGAGGAGGTGGTGGTGCTAAATATGGGGTCCTGCTGGGTTGGCCCCTCCCAAACCGACCTCTGCCCCTAAGCGGAGCACCTCTAAAATCTCTAGAAAACCGAGATCTCTTATCATGCTTCACCTGCTCCCTACTCCTCGGCGATAGCCCTCAATCTTGCAAGCGATCTCCACTACTAGCTGATAAGGAGTCCCCATCTCCACCTCTCGGGCCATGTTGGCCCTAATACCAGAGTGCAACCGCGCTAAAAATTTTCGCACTCTCTCTGTTCGGAAGGAAGTATCATAAGTGCATGACGAGATAACTTAGAAAACCTCACCTCGTAGTCGGTCACTGATATCTGACCCTGCTCAAGCTGCTCAAACTGGTACCACATCTCTTCCCTCTCAGATGGTGGGATATACCTGTCCATGAATAACTGAGTGAAATGCTCCCAGGTGATGGGAGGAGAATCCGTTGTCCTTCCAAGAACATAAGACTGCCACCATCTACGGGCCTGCCCTCTAGCTGGAAAGTGGTGAAGTCAACCCCATGAGACTCCAGTATCCTCATGTTTTGCAGTATGTCCCTGCACTTATCAATAAAATCCTGAGCATCCTCATGACGCTCCCCCCCCCCCCCCCCCCCCCCGAAGACAGGAGGGTGAAGTCTAGTTCATCTGTCTAATAACTTTTGCAGATCGCCGTCCACAGCTGATCGGGGCTCAGGTGCTACTGCTGCAACTGGCTGGGCTCCGCCCACAAGCAGGGTACCCGGATTCATATAAACCGTAGTTGCATGTCCTGGGTCCTGGGAAGTAGGGGTCTGTGCTCCCCCTCCCGCCTAAGATGTGGTCGGGTCCGCTGGAAATAAACCAGCCTGGGTCATAGTGTCCACGAACCGCATCATACGTCCCATGATCTCCTAAAAGCTCGGCTGTCATGAAATCCACCGGGGTAGGATATGCTACGGGCACCTCACCCTGCTCCTCAATGATAGGGTCCTCTGCTGGATCTGCTGATGGTGCAACTAGGGTAGCTCTAGGACGCCCTTGTCCCTTACCTCAGGTCGGTGCCCTCCCCCGGCCTCTGCCTCGGCCTCTAGCAATAGGGGGAGCAGCTCATCCCGGGTTCGGAACGTCAGTCGTACGCGTCCTCACCATCTATGAGAGAATAGGAGAATGAAATTTAGTATACCATCAACTGCACGATAGAAGATGAATAAAAAGAATTTTCCTAGCACCCTATAGCCTCCCGAAGATAAATACAAACATCTTCGTACCGATCTGCAAGACTCTATTAGGTTTTCCCATTACTTGTGAGACCTACGTGAACCTAGTGCTCTAATACCATGTTGTCACGATCCAAATTCTATTCTAGGTCGTGATGGCGCCCAACCTGAAGTTAGGCAAGCCAACACTAATCGACAAGTGAGTCCCACCTTATTCTATTAAAGACGTTTCCAACAATATCTTATTTTAGATAACTAAGCATGTAAAATAAAATACGAGGGAAATTTAAATTGCAAATGACAAAAAGAGTGGAGTTTAAATAATTACATTCCCAAAAGAATAGTCTACCAATGTGTGTGCCAGGAACTAGTGTCACAAGTATACGGGCATCTAGTAGAATGGATAAAAGAATACATCTACCCTACTGTCCGAACTAGAGTAGACAGAATAAGCAAAAATAGAAAATACTCCAACGTGCTGCGGAGCGGCATCAAGAGAAACAGCTCACTGTGGAACCCCTATCTCAGAAATCGTCCGGACTGGTAACCAAATGGACCCGCCTCAGAACATGTACAATTAAGTACAGAAGCATAGCATGAGTACATAAACATTATGTACCCAGTAAGTATCCAGGCTAACCTCGAAGAAGTAGTGACGAGGGGTCTGCTTGACACTTACTAGGGCCAAACAATATACTTAAGAATGTGATTAAGCATGTACACCAAGGCTAAATAGCATAAGAATAACAGGAAATCACAAGCTTTCTATAGTTATATATATGCATAATTCCTTTTCATTTCAGTTGGAAATTTATATCCCAGGGCATTTAAACAGTCTAAAAATCACGGGAAAGTGCCAACAGGTAGCATGCGCATATAATATCAAGGACGTACGGCCCGATCCAACAAAATAATAAATGTGCATTTCCAAAGGGTCGAACAGGGCGAACCATAGATGCATCTATTAACCTGCCGAGGCGAATGGCCCTCTCCCATGAGAGTGTTTGAAGGAATCACCCCGCTCGCGGAATATAATTGTGAAGCGGTCAAACATAAACATAACATATTTCTCTTCTTCCTTAATTCCGTTTAAAATAATAATTTACTTGAGACTTTCAATTTTCGTAACATCTTGAAATAAATTCCACCCAATACAATTAGCGTATGAAATAAATAAACAGTATTCACAAGACATGGTGTGTACCTAAACTACCCGGACATAACAAGTATAGTCACCACGTATGGACCTTGTCACCTCGTGTGTATGTAGTCCCCCACAATTATTGACACATCATATAAATTCACCTATGGGGATATTTCCCTCTTACAAGGTTTGAAAGGAGACTTACCTCATTTTCGAGATTACTTCCAACTCAAGAATTCTCTCAAACTCTCAAATCGGAGCCGCAAAATTCGAAACTATTCAAATAACATTAAAAAAAAACCAATCATTATAGGCTTACAAGTTCATATTCTAGCTATTAAAGTGATTATCCAACCCCAAAAGCAAGGTTCCCAAAATTCACCCCCGGGCCCACGTGCTCGAATTCCAAAAATTCTTAAGGGAAGTCGTTACCCATAACCTAAGGATCATTAATATATGATTTTTACTAGGTTCCATCATAATTTTCGTGGTTAGATCTCATTTTTATCAAAATCCTCGGTTTTACCCTAAACCCATAATTTTCAATAAGCTTTATGTATTAATCTACCCAAAAATCAAGTATTAAACTCACACAAGTAGGAATAACTTACCTCTCAAATGCTAAGTTGAAATCCCCTCTTTGGAAGCTCCTAAATCGCCCAAGGATATGATAAAGGACCCCAAATAAGCCTAAGTCCCACTTTTCAAACACCTTACTGCCTCCAGTCATTTTCGAACTTGCGGCGCCTGGACCGCACCTGCGGTCTCGCTTCTGCGGGCCATAGTCCGCATCTGCGGAAGGAGGAAGGCTGGCAGGGGATCACACCTGCGAAATGGTGCCCCCACCTGCGGAACGCACCTATGAAAGAGGGGGCCGCATCTGTGGATCCTGGCATCCTCTCGAAGGTCGCATATGCAGGCTTCGACCGCTTCTGCGGTCTCGCACCTGAGGCTGGCCAAGCGCAGGTGCGGTCGCACCAAAATTGGTGCACTAGCAGCTCACTTTGAGCTTGGACTCGCCTCGTGCGACGTTTGAATGACATCCGGGGCCCCTGAGGCCCCATTCAAATATACCAACAAGTCCTAAATCATAAAACGGACTCGCTCGAACCCTCGGATCGCTTGAAACAACGTTAAAACCAAGAATCACACCCTAAAACCAGTTGAATCAAACTTATGAACTTCAAGTTCGTAAATCTACTTTCAACAAGATGAAACGTACTTACACTACTCCGAATGACACCAAATTTTGTGTGCATATCTTAAATAACATTAAGGAACTATTCTCGGTCTCAAAATTCCGTTTGGACCTCGATAACCTTGAAACACGTTCCCAAACTCAATTATAGAATTTCAGGAATCTTATTCCGCTATTTGGCATTGAAACACACCCAGGTCATCCAAAACCCGTTCTGAAAATATGCCCAAGTCCGAAATCATCATACGAACCTATTGGAACCTTAAAATCCTCATTCCGACGTTGTTTACTCAAAATGTTGATCGGAGTCAAACTTAGCCTTTTAGGCCAACCTTAAGGAACCAAGTGTTCCAATTTCAACCCAAACTCTTACAAATCCCGAACCCACCATCCCCGCAAGTCATAAATCAATAAAAGCAAATACATAAAGTCTTATTTAGGGGTACATGGTTCTAGGAAGCAAAACGATCGGTCGGGTCGTTACATTTATGCTTTATACATCTTTGGGCCTGAGACCGCAGTTATGTATACATATACTTGGGCCCGAGGCTGCTGTTTGTGCATATATATATTGAGCCTAAGGACGAAGTTTATTTATTCAGATAAACATGTGGTTCATCATTCAGAAGAGGGAGTATTCATATCCTTACTTCCTTTGTTCAGTTCAGTTATCAGTTATTAGTTATCATTTCATTTATCAATTATCAGTTATCATTTCAGTTGTCAATTATCAATTCTCAGTTATCAGTTTAGTTTCAATATCAACATTTATAATTCTTTCTTTCAGTTGCTTTACATACCAGTACAATTCAAATGTACTAACGTCCCTTTTTCCTGGGGCCTGCATCTCACGATGCAGGTAATGATTTACAAGTTGATGATTCATAGCGTTAGTATTCTCGTACCAGCTATTTGGTGATCCCCGGTTCTTTCGGGGCATTATCATTACCTTACAGTCTTCCATTTTTTTAGACAATCAGTGTTTTCAGTACTTCATTAGAGGCTTCATAGACTAGAGTAACAGCTAGACAGAGTCGTATGCTTTTTATATTAAGCTATATTGGCTACGAATATGTTTTAGAATTGTATTAGTATTTACGTACTTTTATTTATATCATCCAGACTTTCAGTATGTCGGCATGTGTTAGTTTATCTTCCGCATTCAGTATGTTATGATATCACATGTTGATTCAGCCAGTTAGTTGGTTAGCTCGGTCACATGTAGTCAGGCACTGAGTACCGTGTTACATCCAGGCCCAGGTTCGGGGCGTGACAAAGCTTGGTATCAGAGAACTAAATTCAAGAGTCCTAGGGAGTCTATGAAGCCATGTCCAATGGACTTTCCTTTATATTTGTGTGTCAGCCACTCATATAAATGGTTAACTACCAAGACATCCAGGATTGTCTCACTTCTTTCTACTCTAGATCGTGCCATGAAGCTTAGAGAAAAATTTAACCTTTTGTTCCTATCGAATTCCATACGTATCTAATGCCCAAGCAACGGGCAAGAAAAACCCAAGCTTCTAGAGATGATGATTTCCCATTGGGGTATAATTATGGAGTTTAGGTTGGTAACAAATGAGACTTGAGAGGATGTTGGAAGTGGGATGGAATGGATAATAGTACATATCATAGCATAACCTTAATAGAAAGTATGAAAGTAGTTATTCCGTTTTATGGTCATCAATTTACCTCAGTTACCAGTTATACAGTCTTTCAGTTAGCGGGTTTATGGTTATCCGGTATGCCAGTTATTCATTATTCAGTTACCAGATCTCCAATTTTCATTGTATCAAAATTCTAGTGACTGATGAGTATACAATGATGCCTATGGGTGCTAAAAGAAAATGTAAGTAACAGTGGTTATAGTGAAATCTTCGCATATTTTAGGTCTAGATTAAGACCAAGAATCACCGGATGGTGCAGTAACTAATTTATCAGATAATGCTATACTCTGAAGAATAAGTATGTGTATAGTAATCGTATGTGTTTTACCTCAGAGAACAATTTCTTTTAATTCTTGGAAATGGAGCCACATGTGGGATGATGATAGTTCAGATGTCAGACCCTAACATTGGTCACTATAGTTTTGGACAGAAAAGAGCCTAAGGGTAAAATAACTAGGAGTCAGAAACGTTTGTTATTACCAAAGATGTGATCTAGTACAACTCATGTATATGACTAAGAAAACATGATATACAAAATGAGAACCAAAAGCAGCCGATATTGAATTTCAGGGAATCATTTTAAGTTGTTTAGATTATTCAAATCAGAATTAGAAAGTACCACATTAGTGAACTACTGTAAGAAGCCGCTATTACTGTGAGATAAAAGATAAGACAGTTCCCCCTTAGATTATGTGACAAAGTGTTTACTCCAGATGTTTATAGTCGGAAATTGTTTCGAAGTGTATAGAAAATTTGGGGTTAGATATTCCAATTTCGTTTAAGACAGATGAACTTTCTCTAAGTGTGATCCATGTACATAGTTCAAAAAAAAAGATAAGTATGCGACCGTAGAACAGGGTCGGATGGTGAGGGAATTTAGAAATAACCTTATTCTTCACTTTAGTTATTCAAAGCAGAACATGAACACATGACACTAGCAGGTAGTTAGTAAAAGAATGGTAAGTATGTTTGAGTAGATACAGTGAATTAGCACTTTCAGTAGAGCTAGTAGAGATACAATTTGATTTACTTAGACAGGTTAACTCTAGTGAGTGGATGAAAATTTGAAATACCGAACATGTGTTAGAACCCAAAGAGTTTAATTTAAACCCGAAGTACAGTGATAGTGAAAACAATAATCAACTAGTAATAAGAGAGCAAACTATAGAAGAATAGCCTTTAGGAATTATCGAAATGTGGTTTCTCCAAGATTGACAATGTAAGCAGAGTTAAATTAATAAGATTGTGTATGATAGTTGTGAATACATTAGCTTTCCGTTATGTGAATAATTTAGTTTTTCAAAAAAAGGGAAGATTTCTCAGAAGTAAGTTGGAAGATGAGTCGTTATTAACGTAGAGTGCAAAGAATTGCAGACAATAAGGAAAGTTATTTAGATCCCAACAAAAAAAAGGAAGGATCCGCAAGTATAAGACCTTTAGTCTAAGAGTTGATGTGAAAACCGTCAGTAAACCCATATGAAACTCGAATAGTTAGCATCGGATATGAAAAGGAAAATCAGTTTGGTAATGAGGGAAAATTGTATAATTACCATAGGGATTATGTCTAGCATGTGTAAGAAACACAAAGTGAGTAGAATGATCATCGAGCTTAGTTATTTATGATAAAGTGATCACAGAAAAGCTATAAAATATTGCCTATTTATGTGTTATGAGGGTAGTGCCATTGCACGGGACTCTAAAATTTAGAGTACATGTCAAGGACTTAGTTCACAATAATACTATAAGTGTTTTCAGGAAGTGCTTAAGAAGATAATAAAGTGTGGGAAGTATAATTCATGATTGAGGTAGATAAGATAACTCTGGTGAAAGAAATTCCCCAGCCAAGAGGAGTTCGATTTCGGACTCCGAAGATGACGGAGTTGTTGTCTAGAACAAGACTTGTTCCCCCTTAGTAGCCGAAGAGAACGAGAAACAATTTGATGATCCCTATGTGTTGTAGTTGAAAGAGAAGATTCACAAGTATAAGCCGATGGCTTTTGAATAATGGGGAGATGATGGTACTTTGAGGTACCGAGACAAATTGTGTGTTCCAGACATAGATGGACTTAAAGAGGGAAGATCATGTTAGAAGCCCATAATTCTAGGTATTCTTTCCATCCAGGTTCCCCAAATATGCATCATGACCAAGGAGATTTATTGGTTGAACGACATGAAAAAAAAGAACGTCGCAGACTTTGTGGCCAATTGTCCGAATTGTTAGCAAGTGAAAGTCGAGCAGTAGAAAGACTAGTGTTTTACCACAAAATACACATATTTTGAGTGGAGATGATAAATATGGAATTTATAACAGGATTATCTTGCTCAATTTGGAAGCATGATTTGATTGAGTGATTGTAAATCGACTTACCAAGTCAGCGCACTTCTTGCAAGTAGAGACTATAGATTCAGCAGAAGATTATGCTAAGTTGTACGTTCAGAAAATCGTCTGATTGCATGGGACCAAATTTGGTCTAACAGACTATGGAGAAAATTGAGTTGATTCAAGAGCGTATGAAGACAGCTCAGAGCCACCAAAAGTCCTATTCGGACGTGCGACATAGAGACCTAGAGTTTCAAGTTGATGATTGGGCGTTTTTGAAAGTTTTGCCTATGAAAGGTGTTATAAGATTTGGGAAGAAAGGAAAGCTCAGTCTCAAATATATCAAGTCATATATCCTACAAAATATCGGTCAATTAGTTGTTCAGTTGGAGTTTCCACCAGAATTAGCGGTGGTACAACTAGTATTTCACGTGTCATGTTATAACATTCAAGTTTCTAGTACTCAAATACTCATGTCAGTTCAGTACTCAGATACTCATGCTAGTCCAATACTTAGATATGCATGCCATCTTAGTGCTTAGATATTGATGTTGGTTCAATACTCATATATTCGTGCCAGTTCAATATTCATATATTCAGTTCAATAGTTCAGTATTCATGTATCCATGGCAGACCAATATACAGTCAATGAAGTAGTCATTTAGTTCAGTAATCATGTATTCATTCAGTTTAGTATGTAAGTTTTAATTAAAGTTCATGTTCCCACCAGACCTGTTTAAGGTCCGTAGTTAACCGAAGTTACAACCAGGACAATCATTTGAGGACGAATGATCCCAATGGGGAGATAATGTAACACCTCGTAAATTTGGCTTAAGTATGGATGTGTTAAATGAGTAGTAACGTTACATTTTAGACATGTGAAGTTATATTGGGATGATTATGGGTGGAAATAGTTATTTTAGAATCAAGACGAAGAGTGAGGTATACAAGATTTGATAAAATCTACGAAGTTTACAAAAGGTCAGTCTTGCAGGAGGTTTAGTGAAAAACGTGTAAGGTATTTGAGAAAACTCAAAATATGAAAGTTGTAGGAATTTGAAATATCTTTCCAAATATATATTTTGGAGCCTGAACGGATCTCTGTGCAAAAGTTTATGTGCATTTTACAGAACAGTGTGCAATATTCGCGCCCGTGCGCGGCCGCGAACATGCGGTAGTGTTCCTGCCATTTTCCGCGGTCAGGTGCATGGTCAGGCCTACAGGTGCACATGGTCGCACTTGGGTAGTCATTTTTAAAGCCCTATTTCGTCCCCCACAGCCCAAAAACATAAAAACTTGCTCTAGAAAGGAGAGCTCTCAAAAACCTAACTCCTTAAAGGTCCCTCCACCACCCAAGGTAAGTTCTAATGGTTATTCTAAGTTAATTTTAATTTCCTAATATCTTATTAACATGGGTAAACCCTCCATATCATTAGATATTCGATTGGAAATCCTTGTTGAGAGAAGGACCCCTAGAACTCGAATTCAAGGGGATTGAACTTCAAAGAGGTAATGTCTTCACCCTCTAATTGATTCTAGCATTGGTTTAATGATTATAGACCCTAGTTCATGATATATGAGTTGATGGGTTTGATAGAAAAGCATGAACATTTATAGGTTTGGTGTGTTGATTGTTGATTATTGGTTAAGGGTGTTTTTTACCTTATGGGTGATAAAGAATAATGTTGATTATAACCATTGAGACTTTGGAATTTATCTAGGAGCAAGAGAATGGGTTATTGGGTGTAGAGACACCATTAATAAGGATTATGAAGATTTATTCCCACCAATTGTTTGATAAAATGCTTAAGTTACCAAAACATGAGTATCATAGCTAATATGGAATCCCTTTGACTTGCATTACTATAGATTAAAGTTGAAAGGTTCACAAACATTGTATTATGCTCAAGAGCAGGAAGCTAAGGTATGTGAGGCTAACCCTCTATGTTTGGGAATGTTGATGATTCTCCCTACACTATGTTTCTTTTACCACTTTACTAATTGCCTCAAAAATATAGTTAAGCCTAGTTCCTTGAATAGTTGCGGAACTTCGATTCTCTAGCTTCGTAACTCATTCATGACTTTCATTCTGAACGTTGTGAAATTAGTGCGTAATCAATATAGACTTGAGTTTGATGCCCATGAGTATCAGTCTAGATTACTCAGCATGTCATAAATAGTTGAAGTTTCAGTTTTCATAATCAGTTCATGAATACATGTCTCAGTCTACTAGTTCTATTCAGCATTCGAGTATCATATTATTCAATATGATTCAGTATTTTAGTATCATGTATTGCGGTATGATTCGCAGTTTGTGATTTCAAATCCCTGAATGTTGAACCCCTGTATTTGGGCTTGAGGCCGCAGTTATGTATACGTATACTTGGGCCCGAGGCTGCAGTTTATGCACATATATATTAGGCCTAAGGCTAAAGTTTATTTATTCAGATAAACATGTGGTTCATCATTCAGAAGAGGGAGTATTCATATCCTTACTTCCTTTGTTCAGTTATCAGTTATCATTTCATTTATCAGTTATCATTTCAGTTATCAATTATCAATTCTCAGTTATCTGTTTAGTTTCAGTATCAACATTTATAATTCTTTCTTTCATTTGCTTTACATACCAGTGCAATTCAACTATACTGACATCCCTTTTGCCCGGGGCCTGCATCTCACGATGCAGGGAATGATTTACAAGTTGACGTTTCAGAGCGCTAGGATTCTCATACCAGTTATTTGGTGATCCCCAGTTCTTTCGGGGCATTATCATTACCTTACAGTCTTCAGTATTTTTATACAGTCAGTGTTTTCAATACTTCATTAGAGGCTTCATAGACTAGAGTAACAGCTAGACAGAGTCGCATGCTTTTTATATTAAGCTATGTTGGCTACAAATATGTTTTAGAATTGTATTTTCGCACTTTGATTTATATCATCCAGACTTTGAATATATCAGCATGTGTTAGTTTATCTTCCGCATTTAGTATGTTATGATATCACATGTTGATTCAACCAGTCAATTGGTTCGCTCAATCACATGTAGTCAGTCACCGAGTGTCGTGTTACGTCCAGGCCCAGGTTCGGGGCGTGACAAATATGATTGGGCCGGAGTCCAATTAAGACTCAAACAGGCCCAAATTCTTTTCAAACTAACTCAGTAGCATGGTCTAAATAATGGACAATATGATCTTGGGCCAGAGTCCATTTGGACTCAGTCCTTATCAGGCCCCAAACTTTAAAATCTGGGCCTGATTGGCAGTTCATACATAAGCTGCCCTATTTGATACAAATAAATACATCACATTACTGTTGAACCTGTACACCTATTTATATGACATAAGATTAGAGACATAAGCATAACTTTAAGTACTCATAATCGAACTAATTATTACAATTATGTACATGCAAGCGTAACATAGTTGTGATGCTCAAAACAAAACCAAGGTACATGTTTGCGTGACCATGGTCAAACAATCTTAGTAAATAAACGCCTTAATCAAACACTTGTAGAAATGCTTTAGGCGCAAATTTTTAAAATTGTTATCGTGATTACATACATGTTCGCGTGACGTGATCTCGATATTTAAATAAATTTAAGGTATGCGTTCGCGCAACTTTGATCAAACTTCTTCTCAAATAAACTAAGCGTCGTGAATTGTGTATACGTACGCGTGACACTATTTTTGATATACATTAAAAATGAAATGAGTATACATACGCGTAACTCGTATTAAGATAATCCTTTAGATAAATTAAGTAATCAAAAGTGGAAAAAGGTAATATATACATAGGTCTTAAAATAAGTAATTAAACAATTTAAGCCAAGTATAAATTGTTAAGCGACCGTGCTAAAACCACGGAACTCGGGAGTGCCTAACACCTTCTCCCGGGTTAACAGAATTTCTTACCCGGTCTTCTGGTTTCGCAGACTTTTTAAACAGAGTCAATTTTTCTCGATTTGGGATTTTTAAATTAAATTGTGACTCGAAACACCCATAAATAAATAACTCTGAGTGGCGACTCTTAAAATAAATAAATAATTCCATTTTGAATAATGTCACTTTAATTAGAAAAACTCCCATATTCCCCCTTCCGGGAAAAAGAAGGTGTGACACCGTTTATTAAGGCGCTATAGTATAGCTCCTTAATAAACGGCGCTATAGTATAACATAAAAACCCGTCCCCTTCCCTTCCCCCACCAAACAGAACCACCCCCCCCCCCCCCNCTCGAGTGGACCCCACCTGTCCCACAAAAAGTAAAGATTCTCAGTCTCACATCCTAGTTAAGGCCTTCTTCCATTGTGGGTTGCTCGCTTCAGCTCCAAATCGCCAAATCTTCAACTTTCCAAAAACCTTAAATCCAGGTATTCCGACTTAACTTTGGTGATGACCCAAAGGGTCATCTTATGAATTAAGACTCTATTCCGAGCTCGTTACCCTTAAAAGCCTTAATTTCATTCACCTAGAATTGTGTGCACAGTCCGGGCATGACTCTGGAAAGACTTTATGTGAAAATATATGAAATAATAATTTTTGGGATTTAAAAATAATTTTTAGTTGACTTTGGTCAACGTTGTGAGAAAACGGACCCGAACCCGTGTTTCGACGGTCCCGGTGGGTCCGTAATAAAATATGGGATCTGGGCGTATGCCCAGAATCGAATTCCGAGGTCCATAGCCCAAGAAATAATTTTTTTACTAAAATTGAATTCCAGGAAATTTATGGTTTTAAAGTATGTGATTTATGCTTGATTTTGATGATATCGGGCCCATATTTTGGTTCCGAAGTCCAGTACATGTCCTTTATAATATCTAGAACATGTCTGTGAAATTTGGTGAGAAACGGAGTTTATATGACGTGATTCAGCCCTCGGTTGAGAAAATAGAAACTTTAAGTGTTCTTGAGAATTTCATTGATTTTGATGTTAAATCTGTAGTTTTAGGTGTTATTTTAGCGATTTGATAGCACGAGCAAGTCCGTATGATGTTGTAAGACTTGGTGCATGTTTGGTTTGGAGCCTCAAGGGCTCGTTTTGGATAGGCTTTGGGATGTTTTGGACTTAGGAAATTCTGGTTTTTCTGCAGCTTCAGCACTTGCGGGTTTCCTTCTTCGCGTTCGCGAAGTTTCTCACGCAAACACGTAGAATAAACTTGTCGGGGAGACTTTCTTCTACTCGAACGCGAAGGGCTGGTAGCAAACGCGGCCAAGCTACCGCGAACGTGAAGCATTGGGACTTGGGGGAGGGGAATAATACTCTACGCGAACACGACACAAGGCTCGCGAACGCGGAGGCTGGTGGGAATAAGCCTTCGCGAACGTGGAGAGTATCTCGCGAACGCGAAGGCTACTATATCCACTGCTTCGCGAACGCGCCAGACTCCTGCGAACGCAATGAAGGTCTGACGCATGTGTATTAAAATAGAACCAGCACGGGATTTTTCAAACATTTCACAACTCCTTCATTAGAACTCAACCTAGTGCGATTCTTGAAGAGGGATTTGGACACCCAATCATAGGTTTGCACCTTTTAAATTGTTTTCTTCTATTTCCATCATCATTTAATGAATTCCTAGTCTTTAATATTGTTCTTTAAGGGTAGAAATTAGGGATTTTGGGGAAATTAGGAATTTAACAAAATTCGGGATTTAGACCTCGATTTGGGTCAAATTCCGGAACTAATTGCATATTCGGGCTCGGGGGTGAATGGGTAAACGGATTTTGGTCCGAACCTCGAGTCTGGACCAAGCGGGACCGGGGTCAATTTTTGTCTTTATTGGGAAAACTATAATTGAGGTAAGTGTTTGGTCCAACTTTGACTCGAGGGATTAGAGATCCCCGACTTGATTGCTATGTGAAATTCCATGTGCGTGGTGTATAGGTGTGGTGACGAGTACCTATGCGCCGCCAAAATTAATTGTTTAGCCTGTTCCCTTCCATGTTCCCATTTATTATCTTTCTGTCTTAATTGTTTCATGCTTATTGATGCTTCTACGTCTAATTGCTTCTTGCTAGATGTTGTTTCTTTATTTAAAGTATTAGTTGTTCCGTAGTTTCATTGTGTTATATTATTGGTTCAAGCTGCTCGGTCGGTGTTTCATAGTATATTTCGGTTGGTCTCGCTGTGTAGTATTAATTGGTGAAGTTTCA